>JAOPJM010518404.1:0-10756 GCA_027124095.1 Muusoctopus leioderma
GTAAATCTCTCTCACTCACTCTCTTCTATCATTTTATGGCATCACTGACATCGTTCGTCCTGTGCAATAAAATATAATTCAACTTTCAAGCAGCCTTCATCATTTATTAATAACACTTATCGTTAAAACCATTTAACGGAACCCTAACAATCGTTCCTACAAATTGTTATAGTTTACTTTCAGACCAAGCTGAACATTTTGTTATGTAGCGTTTGGTGGTGGTAGCTGCAGCCTTTGTTGTTGTTGTTTAGCTCCAGCTCAGCTCTTGTCATGCAAATCTGTGGTACGTGGGTTGTCAAGTGAATGACTACGTTTGATCCACAGATCCATTGTTCCAAATATTCCATACTTCTGCCTACTAGAAAATGATACTGTGCACTCTAATATGAAGCAGTTTATTGTATGCAGTGCAGTTTGCTGGTCTGGACAGGTTTTGTTTTGCTTTTTCCACTATCCATATCTTTTTGTATGACAGCTGTTTGAGGAGACCTATCATCAGAAGCATTCCAGCAATGACCATCCCATCTTGTTCTTTCTTTTTGTCTTTTTCAGATATCATGTATCTAATACTATATTTTCCAATCTAGTCTTAAATATCATTTTTGAGCCAGTGGAGTATAATTTTAAGGAACATTCGGCTGCTATTTCTAGCATGTCGAGTGACCATATAGATGATCCGTTGTTGGTTTGTTTGTATGACAGTAGTTTCTGGTGGTGGCTATGGCAGAGGTGGGTGGACTCAGTTTGAGAACAACAGATGTTTTCTCTACACTTATCATTGGTGGTGTACGTCCCAACACAATGTTTAGAGGGACTTTTGGGGTTATTGATGCTGCTGATATATTTTTCTTATTTGAGTGCAATGGATAGTCTAGTAGTACTGTGAGGTGTTGTGAATGTGTTTGGGTGGTGATTGCACATGTAGCAGGAGAGATAGTGTGGATGGCATCGTGCTGTAGCAATAAACTATGTCCTGCAGTTTGGTAGTCTGCATGTTGCACCCACTTTACTGTCTCTACTGTGTTTATATTTCTGGAGATTGCAATTGAGACCAGTGGAATAGGTGAGATAATAGTTAGGATGTCTGGCAGGTTTGTTTATGATTCCTCGAGATTTAATTGAGACGGTGCTACCACTGCTGCTACTGCCTCTGCCTTCTCAACTTATTTAGTGTATACTACATCATCATCATCATTTTTCAATCCACCTTTTCCATGCCTGTATGGGTTGAATGAGATTTTATTGGAGCAGTATTCTATGGCTGGATGCCCTTCCTGTCGCCAACCCTTTACTTATAAGTAAGGTAGTTTTCTTTTCTTTCACCCATCAAACCACTAAAGCTGCTGGCACTTTCTACACGGAACGTAAACAACATGCACCAGCAACCCAAGCGGTGTCAACAATGTAGACTTCATGGAGGCAAACACACACACACATATATATATATATATATATATATATATATACACATACATATATACGACAGTTTCCATCTACCAGTTTTACTCAAGGGATTGGTCGATCCAAGGCTATAGTAGAAGATACTTGCCCAAGGTGCCACGCAGTGGGATAGATCCTGGTACCACATGGTTACAAAGCGAATTTTCCACTTGATGCAGGCTTCAAGTGGATATGGCTCGCCATTGTATGCAGTGATAACACTGTATAATTAACAAGTGTTTCATTAGTTTGCAGCTCTGAGTTAAAATCTTTTTACGGGTCTGGAGTTGGCAGAAAACAGAAAACTTTACTATTGTGTATTTTCTCTAAGAGATCCTGAAGTGGGCAATATCACCAGGAGTACCATCTAACCATGACATCTTCAACAGGATAAATCAGTTAAGAACAAAATGGCGTTACAGTTGTTGTTGTTGTTGTTTAGACATAGATCAGTCCGATCCAGGAGACCTATGGTCAAAGGCATTCCAGTCATCACCATCCTGTTTTTTTTTTTCCAGCCATAGTATATCTAGGACTACATTATCGAATGTGTCCTCTTTTTTTGAAGATGGTAGGGTGTGATTTGTGGGAGATTTAGCTGCTATTCCTAGCAGGTTTACCACATTGGGGCTTCATTGCTGGTTTGAAGATAGTAGTTGTGTTCCATGTTATCATTAATGTGACTCCATATTTGTGATAAGTACAACAATCAATTGTGCATCTTTTCAGTAATTTTTCTTCTTCTCACTTCCTTGGTCTGGAGAAAGGGACAGTGCCCATGGCCTTCACAAGCCCCCCACTGAGACCGGAGAGAGAGATTGATGCCATTTACGTTCCACTTAAACTGTTGCAAGTCAACCCCTGCAGGAAAGACATGAGCAGGAAGAGAATTCCAGAGGGCTGACATTCTGGGAAGGAAGGACTGTGCGTAGTGGCTAGTGCAGGACTCGCAAAGTTGGATACAACATAGGTGATGAGTGAGTTGGGATTGTCTAAGTGGAGGTGGCATGAGACCAGCCAGCTCTGATGAGTAGAGTAGCAATAGAAAATGTAGAGAGAGGAGACAGCACATCTGTGGGCCAGGGGCTGGAGTGTGTCTGTGAGTGATATTATGCCAATCGGTCAAGTGGCCTTTCTCTGGATGTGGTCTAGGATGTCTTGTGTGTATGGCAGCAGCACTGTCCCAGATGTGGTTGAGTATGATGTCACTGTCTATTATATACTGTCAGATTGTCAACAGTAGTGTTGAAATATTGTATCCTAAAATCATGTTTCTATCTTTAGAGTGTCCAGAAGACGCGGTAGATACTCGTTCTTTATTCGATAAACTCCAAGACCAGAAGCAAAAGAAAGAGGAAGAATATGAAGAAGAACAACGAAACAGTAAGTTTTCATAGCATGTTCATTATGTTGTTTCATTATTATTTGGCAGAGTCGTTAATGCGTCGGACAGAATGCCTTGAAGTATTTGTTCCGGCTCGTTACGCTCTGAGTTCAAACCCCGCCAAGGCCAACTTTGCCTTTCATCCATCTGGGGTCGATACACAAAGTACCAGTCAAGTACTGGGGTCGATATAATCGACTTACCCCTCTCCGCAAAATTTCTGGCCTTGTGCCTATGATAGAAACAATTATTATTATTTAGTTAGAACAGTTATTATTATTTAGTTATGGCCCTTTATATTCAGAGTTCAAATCCCAATGAGTGGACTTCGCATTTCATCCTTCGATAAAAAATATGTACCAGTCAAGTACTGTAGTTGATCTAATCAACTGTACCCTTTCAAAAATTTTGTGACCTTGTGCCTATGTTAAAAACCAAAATTAATCTCTGTATCACCAAAATTAATATTAGTTTAAGCACCAAACTAATATTTCTGAAAATATAGTTTCTGGACCACATCATATCTTTGGAAATATTTTCTTTTTAATCTTGTAAAATAAATATTGATTTGCTGTTAACTGTGATCTGTCTTAAGATTGTTGTGTCTATGTGAATTCAAATCACTGTGATTCTTGCCATGCTGGAGCACTACCATAAAATATCCTCAAGGGGCATTGGAGTGGCAGAATCAGTAAAGTGCAGATAATTTGCCTTGTGGTATTTAGCTAAGTCTCTTTACATTCTGAATTCAAGTCTCACTGGAGTTCACTTTGCCTTTCATTCTCCAGGGTTGATAAATTAAGTACCAGTCAAGTAATGGGTCGGTTAAATCGACTGCACTCCTTCCCTAAAATGTTGACCTTGTGCCTATGTTAGAAATCATCATTATTATTATTTTTAAGATGTTTCTTTCCGTTCTGTGTTATAAATATGAACTGAATCACATCAAGGTCAATAAAATAAGTACTAGTCAAGTATAGGGATCTATTTAATCACCTATTCCACTATAATCGATTATACCCTTGAAGATGAAGCCCCAGCATGGCTACAGTCCAGTGACTGAAACTAGTAAAAGAAAAGAAAATATGAAGTAAATTTGATTAATTATTTTACCTGGCTTTATTCTCCAAATCAATATGTCATATTTTGATAACTTGCTGGTCTCTCTCCTACACTAAATCTAGCTTATGCTACACTGAGGTGTATTTCCAGTAAATTAACTATTGTATTGTATATGGTTGTTGTTTAGCCCCAGATCAGCCCTGATCCAGAGCAGACCTATGATCAAAGATGTTGTGACCATCCACCTTTTTGTCAGAACTAGTGTATTTTTTAAAGATAGTAAGGTGGGATTTGAGGGAGATTTGGCTGTTAATTCTAGCAGGCCGAGTGACTGCAGAAGCTCACATGGCTTGTATTGGTTTTTGTAAATTGTTTTGAAAAATTTGGTGATTGGTTTCATAACTATGATATTAGCATTTTAGTTAATGATGGACACATAGTAATTTATCTAATATATCAGAAGGAAATAGGCTGCTACATATTCATCAATGTGGGTTTAAAATGGAATCTGTAGTAGCAATAGATGTAGACTATTAGATGTGAAAGAAATGGCAATGTTTTGCTAATGTCAGAATCAACAAAAATATTTATAAAAATGATGGTGTAATATATAAATATAAAAAATGGTCCGAAGCGTTTCTTGATTTACTGAGAAAGAACATATATTAATAATTAACAAACTTATAATTATGATTAGATGTCTAATTGTCTGAGGTGAGTTGTTGTTAATAAGATTATAGGTTTTCAATATTTACATCTATACTACATTTCAATCAGTTTGATTTCTGATTGTTATCAAGTGTCTTATTCCTGCATTTCCATAACCATAGTAGAAACTTTAAAAAATCAAACCACCAGTACATATAATGCTTGCTGATAACCCAGTCAGTAAGCCCAGCACTGAAATCAACTCAGTATGGCTGCCTTTACTAAAAAGTAAATTTAAATAACCTAAAATTACAACAATAATTGTACATGTATCAGTAGCCTAGTAGATAAGAATATTATTGCCCTTAGTTAGAAATAAAGGTTCTTAATTCAAATTCAGTCTGGTACTATATACACATCCGGGTATAAACTGATTGAAACAGCATAGATTGAAAAATGATTCATTTCTAAAGATGTGGTTAAAAATGTAATCCTATAGTAATGATTCCTTAAATTAATTCTATATAAGGAATAGGCGCAGGTATGGCTGTGTGGTTAAGAAGTTTGCTTCATAACCAAGTGGTTCTGGGTTCTATCCTACTGCGTGGCACCTTGGGAAAGTGTCTTCTACTATAGCCTTGGGCCGACCAATGCCTTGTGAGTGAAATTGGTAGACAGACACTGTAAGAAGCCTGTCATATATATATATATGTGTGTGTGTGTGTGTGTGTGCTTGTCACCGCTGAACGTTTATCGAGCGGCCAGTGAGTTTGTTTACGTCTCCAAATAACAAATGCCCGGCCATTCGGTAGTTCAGTGGTATGATTCCCATACTTAAATCAGTATGGTTGGTGACAGGAAGGGTATTCAACCATAAAATGCTGCCTCAAGAAATCTCCGTCCAACCCATGCTAGCATGGAGACACGGACGTAAAATGACGACGATGATGATGATGGATGCCAAATGGTCAATCATTTATTTATCATTTCTTCAACACTTCGCTGTTAGATACTCTGAAATCCTCTTATTATCTCAACAACTGCTTTACATGTCTCGATGGTGCTGCAGGAATTTTCCACAATATAGCATCATTGTGGATTGACCCAGAGGCGGACTAAAATGGCATCAGAGTAAGAAAAGTGTCTGTTGTATAGGTCTGCTAATAGATTGCATTTGTTACTATCAAATCCCTAGCTGGCCTAGAAGATTAGTTGTTGTTTTTACATCTCTTATCCATACTGCTACAGGTTATTAGTAATTTTAGAAATATAGTTATTTGATTGAATAATTGAAGTTATTTTTATATTGGAGATATATCCTGATCTCACCCACTCAGTTATGCCATGAGGGATATAGTGTGTTTTATTTTGCGGCATTAGACTTAATGCCATTGAAAGAATTTTTCCTGCTAATAACAAAATGTTGTTGACCAGTTTCATTCCATATCTTTGATATGATGGGAATTTTAGTCAGCGTTAAATTCTAGGGCAAGATATTTGAAACAAAAGTAAGATATCCACAGCTGAAATGCCAAATTGAACATGATTGACAGCCTTGACTAACCAAAGCTAACTAGAACTGCCCTTAGACAACACCACCATCAGATGAGATGGCAAGGAAACTTTAACATAGTTACTCATCTCAATGAAGTCCATAACCAAATATCCTCCCAACCAACTCCAAATAGTTCAGGAAAAATTAGTCAAAGAAGTTCGCTTTGTAACCATGTGGTTCTGGGATCTATCCCACTGCATGGTACCTTGGGCGTCTTCTACTATAGCCTTGAGCTGACCAATGCTTTGTGAGTGAAATATTGGTAGACAAAAACTCTGTGGAAGCCTGTCATGTATATATATATATATTTATTTATATATATATATATATGTGTGTGTGCGTGCTTGTCACCACTGGTCTTCATGTCGTTTATCGCTTAGGCAGCCAGTGATGATTTTTTATAACTTACCTAAACAATGGGTCCGATAGCTTAGTAGTGCAATGGGTGAAGATAAGTGAAAAATTCCAATACTTAAAAATAAGTATGGGTTGGTGACAAGAAGGGCATCCGGCCCTAAAATAATAAAATACTGCCTCAAAAATCTCCATCCAACCCATGCTAGCATAGCAACAACACAAATATGATGGCTAAAACTTGAATATTGACTGAGTAATAAAGTTGAACTTGCACTCATATTTGTTAGATGTTTGCATCAACTGCCAAACATTTGATTGGTCACCTCAGTACTGTTGCTCTTCTGCTCAAGCAGAGCTGTGTCTTGGTCCACAACTACACCATTTGATTGGTTACCTCAGTACTGTTGCTCTTCTGCTCAAGCAGAGCTGTGTCTTGGTCCACAACAACAAGAGGACACTTGCACTCCTTAACCACTCATTTTGCATACCTCTGGGCAGAGGTTTCAGTGTATATTGGAATCTCTATCACTTGTATCTCTCTCTCTCTCTCGTATCTCTCTCTCTCGTATCTCTCTCTATCTATCTCTCTCTCTCGTATCTCTCTCTCGTATCTCTCTCTATCTCTCTCTCTCTCTCGTATCTCTCTTTCTCTCTCTCTCTCTCTCTCTCTCAAATGATGCTAGAGATCATCCACCATAAATAGTTCTTCCCTGACAATATTGATACCCCTTGGGTTACATATTGATCTGTGGCACTTCTACTTAAATTGTCATTTTTCTCCAATATTCCAAACTATGAAATTGTCCTGTGTTATAAATCTGTGGGTCTAGTCAGGATGTCCAAGCTTGGGAGGTTTCTGCTAGCATGGAAACACGGACGCAAAAACCGATGTAGTAAAAGCTGGTCCCTAAGATGTTTATTTTGTTGAGGATTTAAACAGCATGGAACCTTTTGTAAATCTATATACAACACTAATAACTTCATATACTTCTGTATTCTAGCACCCACTTTACTATTAAGTCTTCATGCAGCAAATGTCCCTCCCTCAGTCATTATTTTATATATATGGCCACACTCTAAACAGTGATGAAAAATATATATATTTGGACCCACTAAGCACTGCCAACAGGATCTTTGGATAACAGCATCCCAGTTGAAATATCACTGGGTCTAATATTTGACCTGCTCTGTGGATTAACTTCGTCTTTTATTTCTATTATTATATTTATTTAGCAATTAATTACATTGTGGAAGAGTCATTGTAGCCACTTAAAAACACACGAAAGCTGATATATTCACTTTATATTTATTTTGTGAGGTGTCTCAAACTTTTTATCACACTCATGGTGACCTCGTCACTGACACAGTTCCACTGCAATTTAGTTGTTAAATGCAGTGTTTTATATATAAAGTGCAGAAGTGAAGTTGTTGCAAATTAGTTAACTTTTTTAGGCAACCCGTAACAGCATCCCTCAGGGTTTTCATAGCCTGGCTGAACCTTTCGAAATTTCAGAGTTGTACTTGTTTGGCAAGTGACTTCAATTGAGACTATGTGTTGAAACCATAGCAACTGAGTTGCAGTGGAACTGTGTCAGTGACCAGGTTTCCGCGAGTGCGACGAAAATTTTGACACCTCACAAAATAAATGTAAAGTGAATATATCAGCTTTTGTGTGTGTTTTTAAGTGGCTAAAATGACTCTTCCATGATGTAATTGCTATAGTTTCAACACATGGTCTCAAATCAAGTCACTTGCCAAATAAGCACAACCCAAAAATATATTTATCTATTTAATATAAAACTTCTGTTTAGACATAAAATAACATTTTCTCCACAAAAATGTCTTATTTTCCGTTCAAATTAAATATAGTTCCAAGATTTTTATTTCAAAATAAATTCATTATAAATTTATTTGTATTTGTTGTCTGCTTCTGTTGTTGTTGTTGTTGTTGTTGATTATCGATTTTATTTTTAAAAATCTATTTGTTTTCATCTAAGGGATCTTTCCAGATGAAAAATCAGCATTTTCAAACATTGACCCAGTTATTGACCTTGGAGATATTGAAGAAGTAGATGAAGATTCCAATACGAAGCATTTAGGGCTCTCGGATTATTCAAATTTTAATAAAGAAGCAGGTAATTGTACTTACTATTTTGTTCTGTTTGAACTACTAAAATATACATTCATCATCATCATCATCATCATTTTACGTCCGTTTTCCGTACTGGCATGGGTTGGACGGGTGATTTCAGCCCACAACGATTCCAATTGGAGTGACCACTCTCCCAGACGGGTCGGGAGACCATACCTCACTTGTATGTTTCATTTGGCTTGGTTTCTACAGCTGGATGCCCTTTCTATCACAACCCCTTTACAGAGTGTACTGGGTGCATTTTATCATGGCACCAACATATACATTCATACATATTGGTTTTTCTTGACTAGGTACAAAGATCCTTTATATTTCAGGTACAGTGTGTATGGAAAGTTTTTTTTTTCTATCACTTAGACAAGTCAGGAGAGAAGGCAGTACCCATCACCCTTAGACAAGTCAGGAGAGAAGGCAGTACCCATCACCCTTAGACAAGTCAGGGGAGAAGGCAGTACCCATCACCCTTAGACAAGTCAGGAGAGAAGGCAGTACCCATCACCCCTTTTTCAGGGCCTCTGAGACTGGTGGAAGGAAGGAGGTATTGTGCCTGGCCAATCGCTCCCGCTTGAGCTTCGGACATTGGCCACTGATGGGGAAACTGTCTCTGTCGCAGCTCCACAGCGCCTTCAGGCTCGTGGTCCTCGACCTCCGCGGGTCAGACACTCACGAATAGGGAATGTGTTGGATCGCAACTTGCGGCATGCCAAGTAGCTCTCCTCCGACATCCCACCCGGCCGCGATAACCATGCGTTCCCGTAATGGTCATCGCGGAAAGACTTGGCACACTGACCATGCACCGGCAGGGACTCCCAGGCTAAGGAGTGGTCCCGCCAGAACATGGGGGTGTACCCTGTCTGGTCTGGCCCAAATGCTTGCAACAGACTGAACTCTGCTAAAGGCACCCAAGGGCCTGGTGGCAGTGTTAAACCAGGCAACGGATTAAGTGTACCATCCACATAAGCCACGGCAGGATTCGAACTCAGAATGCAAAGAGCCAGAACAAATACCACAAGGCATCCCATCCGATGCTCTGACAATTCCAGCAGTCTATCACCATAGAATGGTACTTTATTTATCTATTTATTTATTTATTCCCGAAAGGATGAAAGGTAAAGTTGACCTCAGCAGGATTTGAACTCAGATATCAGTGAGCCAGAACGAATACTGCAAGGCATTCTAACACTGTAACAACTCTGCCAATTCCCCATATAAGTTGTGGCACTTGGGTCACTGTGTAAATGAAGTGGAATGATTTCAGCTAAGAACTGAAACTGCATCATACACACACACACTTGTCATGCCTCTTATCTCTTGTTCCAAACTACACACAACATTTAAAACATACATAGATATTAATAGATTATAGTTATGTTGTTATTGTTGTTTAGACCTAGGTCAGCTCTGATTGAGCAGATCAATGATCAAAGACATTCTAGCCATGACTACCCTATCTTATTTTCAAGCAAAAGTGCATATAGCACCACATTATTGAATGTCCTTCCTTTTTCTTTAAGATAGTAGGGTGTGAGTTGAGGGATATGTGTCTGCTATTTATAGCAGGTCAAGTAACCATGTAGAGGCTCCCTCATTATGAGATTGGTGTCCTGCAGTGTCCTCTGCCACTGCACTGTCCTCTTCTACTGCAGTGTCCTCTGCTACTGCACTGTCCTCTTCTACTGCACTGTTCCCTGCTACTGCACTGTCCTCTTCTACTGCAGTGTCCTCCGCTACTGCAGTGTCCTCCGCTACTGCACTGTCCTCTTCTACTGCACTGTTCCCTGCTACTGCACTGTCCTCTGCTACTGCACTGTCCTCTGCTCCTTGGAGCTATCTGGTCTCCTACCACCTCAACACAGGCACTCTCGACTCACTCATCTCTTCTCCTCCTCTCATTACCCATATTGTGTCCACCCCCAGCACTAACCACTACACCCGGCCCTTCCTCCCCCAGAACGTCATCTGTCTGGGATACCCCACCCTGCACATATCTTCCTGTAGCTGTCCACTTGCACAACAGTTACTCTTCTACTTGTTTCAGTCATTGGACTGTGGCCATGCTGGGGCACCGCCTTGAAGTCGACCAGATTGACCCCAGTACTTTTGAGTCTGGTACTTATCTTATCGATCTCTAAGCCGAACTGCTAAGTTACGGGACATA
>JAOPJM010518415.1:0-10756 GCA_027124095.1 Muusoctopus leioderma
ATAAACGATTAAACTCTACAGTTTGTCAACGAAAGAGGAAGTGAGTACTCAATAAAAGTTCTAGATTATATCGTTTATTTAAACTGAATTCTTTTTCTCGACACTCGAAATTCCCACCATTGAGATCTTCATGCGTGAATTGTCTTCTTTCTATGTTTGGTTTTATATACAGTGACCAGGTTCTTTCCTTTGGTCCATGGCTATCATTTTCATTGATTGGCTTCTAATGGTGTTTTAATAGGTCGTTGTCTATGATTGTTGACATTTCATTTACCAAATCGTTGGTTATACTATTTTTTTTTTCTTTGTTCGGCTTCGCTGTTGTTTATCTGTATATCCTTTCCCATTGGCCAGTTGTTTCATCTTGTATATGGTGTAATCGCAGTACGTTTTGCTAAGTTATATCGTACTGTGTTATCGCTTTGTCATTAGTTGGTTCAGTAGTTGTCCTGCTGATTACGTCATTCATGTACTGTTTTGCTAAAGTTCCATTATGCTTACTTCATGTATTGTTATTTTATATCTGAAGTCGCTAAACGTGTTTTGATGGGGGGGGGGGGGCATTTTATAACTGATGTCTCTAATTCATTTTGTTGTTCTTTTGTGTTGGTAATATTGTGCCACCACTGTTATGTATGCTGGTATTGCGTCATTGGATATTTATCCTGTTTCCAGTTCGGAAGAGTTTTAAAAAATTAAATTTATTCACCTCATTTTTTCTGTTGAGCAAGCATATTTTTTACGTAATATTTTTTCTGTGGTGATAATGTGGCATACCCTGGAGCAATTTATGTATGGAGTGGCACAGTCTATTATTGTCCAGTTTATATGTATATTTATATTAATCTCCTTTAAGTCCTAAATCTGCTTCGATATAGTTTTTATCGGTTGTCCCTCCTGCAATACTGTTGCCTTATAGATTACTTGTTTTTGTAGGCAATTTCCAATAAGAAAGGTAAAGTATGCGTTAGTGATCAGGAGAAATAACACCGAAACATGTATAGCGCTCTTGGTCACAAGCCGGGGAGAGTTGTCTCCTCATTCTGACATATGTAATCGTGTTTTTAACACAGCAAGTCTACGTAGAGTTTTCTCTCAGACAACCCACAGCTCTCTGCCTTTCAACGAGTGTATATACATAAGTATGATACACAGCTGAATATATATATATATATATATATAAATATAATTGATTTCAATTTTTGAAATTTTTGTATTCTTATAAAAAGAATTGGAACATTTTGTGTTCCAGTTATCTCCCTTTCTGCTATCTTTCACTTGAATTCATGCATTGTTGTTTGTCATGTTTGGCTAAAAGATTTCATCTGAATTTATGCAATAATGAAGGAGCCACTACATGGTAGCTAGACCTGATTGAAATATCAGCCAAATCTTCCTCAAACTACATACTACTGTCTGTGATATATAAATAAATATATGAATAAATAAATATATATATGATTTGAGAAAGTCCTCTGTGTGGTAACTTGACTTTCTACAAATAGTAGCCTAATCATACTCAAATCACACCCTACTGTCTTATGTGTATATATATATATATAAGCCAGTGTTGGAGCCACTATATGGTTGCTAGACTTGATAGAGATAGCAGCCAAATCACTCTAAAACCATATCCTACTGTTTTATGGGGGAAAATGCACGAAAGCGATATAAATTAAGTTTGGGGCAAGTAAGGATGAGAAATGTAAAAATCTAACATGGCTTTCCTGAATTACCAAAAAAATAAGTAAATGCTTCGAAATAAGTAAACCATGCAATTATGCATCCTGTCAAACTCCTCTATTTTTATTGTTTATTTTTTTTCCTAAATAGTCTTTAGATTTCAATGTTTTGAACATCGGAGATTCCGATTATGCAAAGAAAAAAAAAATATTTTTAAAAATATTTTTTCGTCCCCCCTTTATTGACAACATATATATAACGCTTCAATGCTTCATCTACTGACTAAGTATTACATCGCTTCAATGCTTCATCTATTCGAAAAGTGTTACATATGTTCACAGTATAAGAGAGTGGGTGACAAAACCAGACAGCCTCTACATAGTATCTCAACCTGATAGTTGAATCAATCCATTGTTTCTTATTTCTGGTTGAGAGATTTCATCTGAACTCATGCAAAAAGGAGTGAGCCACTACATGGTAGCTATAATTGACAGAAATTGCAGCCAAATCTCCCTGAAACCACACTCTACTGTCTGTCTTATATATATATATATATGAGCCACCAATGGAAATCTCTGTGTGGTAGCTGGACTTGTTAGAAATAATAGCCAGATCACCCTCAATTCACACCCTTCTGTCATCTAATGTATGTATATAAGTTTGTATGAGCCAATGTTGGAGCCTCTACATGCTACTTAAACCTGATAGAAATAGCAAACAAATCCCCCTCAAATTACATCCTGCTCTCTTATTTATATGTGTATGAGCTAACAAGAGAAACATTTATGCAGTAGCTTGTTTTGCTAGAAGTAATAACCAAATCACATCCTACTGTCTTATATATATATATATATATATATACACACACACATATATATATTGCACAGGCATGGCTGTGTGGTTAAGAAGTACGCTTTGCAACCATGTGGTTTCGGAGTCAGTCCCACTGCATGGCACTTTGGGCCAACCAATGCCATGTGAGTGGAATTGGTAGACAGAAACTGTAGAAGCCTGTTGTATATATATATATATATATGTGTGTGTGCTTGTGTATATGCGTGTGTGTATATGTGTATGTATGTGCATGTATATGTGTATGTGCATGTACTTGCCATCGCTGGACAATGTTTATAGATCGGCCGGTGAGTTTGTTTAGATCTCCAAATAACAAAATGCCCGGCCGTTCGGTAGTTCGGTGGTATGATCCTCATGCTTAATCAATCAGCATGGTTGATGACAGGAAGGGTATCCGACAGTGAAATGCTGCCTCAAGAAATTTCCGTCCAACCCATGCTAGCATGGAAACATGGACGTAAAGCTATGATGATGATGATGATATATGTATATGTATGTATAAGCAGATGTGGAATTACCAAAATTGAATTATTAAATTGATACCCATTGCTCTAACTGTTTTATTTTTGATTTACTTTTCAAAACAGCTTTTGTATTGTGATGTTTTGAACATTGGAGGTTGTGATTGTGTGAAAAAAAATTCCAAATTTACTTTTTATATAATAAATTCTAAATTTATTATATTTGTTGCCAGTAAAGGGTGGGAGACAAAAAAAATTCTAAAATTATTTGTTGGCCTTCTACCCTTTACTGACAACATATACATTGCTTCAATGCTTCCTCTATTGATGAAGCATTTTAGTCTTGTGGGGAACAAGGCAACCCCTCTAGTGCTAGTATCATGATAAAATGCACCCAGTATACTCGGTAAATTCTTTGGTGAATGAATGGTTACAACATAGAATTGAGAGGACTCTTTAGTATTGTTGAGGATGTGACAACCACTCTAGTGCAAGTGCAACCATAAAATTAGCCCAGTACACTCTACAAAGGGATTGGTGTTAGAAAGAGCATCAAGACATAGAAAGTATGCCAAAATGGACTGTACAAGCAAGACGTGGTCTCAGACCTGTCTAGGTGGGCAGTAACCCCAAATAAGAACTCACTTGGACTGTGACGATCAGTCCAACCCATTCCCACATGGAAAGTGAATGTAAAATGACGATGACGATGATGGTGGTGGTGATGATGATGATGGATATAATATATATATATATATATATATATATATATATAGATATATATAGATATATAAGTAGACTGACAAACAGGCATATTTATTTATGTTAAAATATTTGTGAAAAGTTGTAAAAATATGATGGATCTTTATTGTACAATAATAATGGTGGCATGAAAGATTGAGGTGTGTTACATCATAATAATCAGCTTCCATAATTATATTTAGGTATTTCATCGTATGTTATATAACATGCCTGGTGCTGTGTAAAAATATTTATAATGGTTGATTAGAATTTGGTCTTTAACTTTGCTGGATAGTTAGTTATCTCATTGACCCATTTTTATGAAATCTAAAAATGCTTTATTAAAAATTAAAAGACTCATTAAATTGGATTATGAGATAGATTTATATAATTTGGTGACATGACTTGAATTCTTCAGGAAGAAAATCTATCTATGCTGATATTGTTAAAAAAAATTGAAATTTTAGATGAAATATAAGTAAGCATTGCTCATAGAAATAGTAAAAATTTGCTTTTCTGTTTACTGTTGCTTTGTATCTAAGAATCTGTATCTAAGAATCTGTATCTAAGAATCTGCAAGCTACATTATTTAGATATAGAAACTACTCAGAGAATTATTGTTATCTATGAACAGCAGGTCTTTTCAAGATAAAATGTGAACTACTGGATGAAAATATAAAAGCATTATTTCTCCTGCAAAGTGTCTGCAATCAATTGGTATTGTTAAATTCCTTGTATTAGAGATTTTTGTTAAAAGCATTGAACATGCTTCCACTGAGATCAGAACATGTCAGACATCAAAAGATTTACTTGATTTGCATGAAAGCTGGACAAATTTCTTCAAAAATTTCTGAACACTGTATCCACCCACATCTTCACATTCAGGATTTTTAAAAACATGAATAAACTGCAAATATAGAAGTGCAGTTGATTGATGTTGGTGTCACAGTGCACTACTGATTCTATAAACATGTAAATATAACATATTTATTATTAATTTTCTTCTTCTTTTCCCATCTCTTTTATATCGATATATATTCAACTGAAATATGACATCAATAATGGCAAATTCCAAGATATAGTTATTTTCTACATATTCTTTCTATGTAGTAAGGTTGTGAAGTAAATCAATATGTACATTGGAAAATATAAAAGAGCAGGTCATTTCTTTAGCACAACACAAATACACACACACACACACGCACACGACACATACTATAACACACCACACCATACCCACTCTACACAGTATCCAATCACAACATTACAAAATCATGTTGGGTTCATTTTACATATGTAAAAATGATATTGAATTTCACCTTGTAAATAATTTCTTCTTTCCTGCTTTTTTTCATGGAATCAGATGTACCATACTACTAGTTACCTGAAACTACACAGGCCTGTTTCTAGCTTTATACTAGAAATAGTCTTTAAAAAACAAACAAACAAAAAAACAAGAAAAAAATAATGTGTGATATTCTTTTACTTTTATTTGTTTACTTGTTTCAGTCAGTGGAGTGTGGCCATGCTTGGGCACTACCTTGAAGGGTTTAGTCGATCAAATCAACCCCAGTACTTATTTTTTTAAGTCTGGTACTCATTCTATCGGTCTCTTAGGTGAACCGCTAGGTTATCGGAGATAAACAAACACAGACACACAGACACACATGCATACACATATGATGGGCTTCTACAGTCTCCGTCTACCAAATTCACCCACAAGGCATTGGTCAGCCCGAGGCTATAGCAGAAGACACACACCGAAGGTTCCACGCAGTGAGAGTGAACCTGAACCCACATGGTCACAAAGTGAACTCCTTAACCACGTGGTCACAAAGTGAACGCCTTAACCACACAGCCACGCCTGCGTCTATATACTGGTTAAGAAAAGTATAGTATGTTTATGAGACAACTCTCATGATGAATTTCTACTAGAAAGAAATGAAAATAAATAAGATAATTATGGTGGTAGAATTAGAATAGCTAATGCCTATTGGATGAACCAAGTGTAGTGAAAGTAGTGGTTGTTACATGAGGTAAAGATAATTTGAAATTTTAGGACATGAAAAGAGAAAATAAGATTTTCCAGTAGGATTAACAAAGGACAGTGACAACTTTTTCTTCAAAACAAATCCGAATGGAAAAATGAAATGGATATAAAAGCAATATCATTGATTGTAAGGATTATTATGAAAATTGTTTTACAATCCTTGTTCAATACTAAAAAAATGGAGAGTATTGGTTGTGGGAATTTTTTTTTTTTTTATTAAATCTTCACTTCTTTTGCATATATGAATGCTGCATTTACAGAAATATGACTGTGCTATGCTTAACTACAGAGTGATATTTCTTTGATCTATGAGGTAACTCATATGAAATAATAAACCTATCTAATGTGTTCATTGGATCATGTTTTTAAATATTTGCATAACGTGATATATTAAAAAAAAAAAAAAAAAATAAAAATGGATCGATTGGAAGATTGCCACCAATCTTACGAATTGAACCAAGGAAATTATGTTTCCATTGATTTTTCCATTGCCGAATACTATTTGTCGGTCATAATTCCTGAGAGAAGCGTCGCTGTTTTATTTTTTGTGGCGACTGTACTCATTTTCAACTGCGTGGACTGGAGCAATGTGAAATGAAGTGCCTTGCTCAAGGATACAATGCGCCACCCAGTCTGGGAATTGAACCCATGACCTTATGATTGTGAGTCCAACACCCTAACAACTTGGCCACATGTCTTTACTTGAACTTGATACAGCAATTAGAAAAGTGCCAGTTCTATGCTATCATTAACAGCACATGTGCTTCACCTATGACCCATGAGAAACAGCAAGGCAGGTGACTGGAAACTTCCTCTTAGGTGGTGCTCCAGCATGAGCTTTGCCCTGATGGCTAAAACAAACTAAAGAACTAAAGAAATGTCTCTCCACATCCCCTCACACAACCAAAATTCACAGCCCCAAGTCCCCCTAGTGGTTCTATCAGGTGTGTTGTAGCAATTCAGACAAAGAACACTGTCTACGATACTTGAAGAAAATCACCCTCTTTAAATTGAATGGCTTTTATCCAGCTCTTCAATTCCTGCGAGACCATCATTCAAACCACAAAATATGTCTCAGTGCATTGCATAGACTGGAGGCTCTCCTGTCTCCCAAACTGCAGCTGATCCTTTTGGTCCCTTGCCAAAAGGTTATCTACCAACTTTTCAGAATCTTCCATTCCTCCACTTCTCAACCATGATGTTTCTGTAAGCAGTACTCCTCATGTGCTGCCCACTCGCCCTCTTCACCATCGCTGAGGATCTTTCTTGGCTAATGGACATCCTCAGCATAGCAAAGACGGACTGCATCATAAAAACTGGCCTTCCTCCAGACCCCCCCCCCAAAAAAAAACAAAACAACCCATTTCTTAGCTAAGCAAACACGGGTAGTAAGCTCACTGTACTTTTGCATATGTGTATTTAGAGGTGCAGGCATGACTATGTGGTTAAGAAGTTCGCTCGATAACCATGTTGTCCCAGGTTCTCTCTCACTGCATGGAACCTTGGGCAAGTGTCTTCTACTATAGACTTGGGCCGACCAATGCCTTCTGAGTGAAATTGGTTGAAAGAAACTGTATAGAAGCCTTTCATATATGGATATATATATATATATATATATATATATACATCATCATTTTTCATAAAATGATGATGAAAAATGATGATATATATATATATATATATATATATATACATGTATTTATGTATGCTACATGTGTGTACCAGTCATCGCTTAACACTGCTTATTGCTGAATTGGTCATTGACGTTTGCTTACATCTCCATTAAAAAAACCAAAATCAAAATGCCTGGCCGTCTGATAGTTCAGAAGTATAATTTCTATACTTAAATCAGTATGGTCGGTGAGAGGAAGGGCATCCAACCGTAAAATGCTGCCTCAAACAACCTCCATCCGACCCAAGCTAGCATGGAAACATGGATATAAAAATGATGCTGATGAACAAGGACATATTTAGTGACTAAATAATTCTACTAAATGTGATGACCTTTATTTTCTTCTGTTCAATGAATATTTCGATGTAAACATGACTTCAAATATTTGCTGTGCAATAGTGCTTTCCACTGGGCTACACATAATTTTATTTCAAGAGGTACCTATATTAAGTATAATTGGCTGCATCATCTATATATATTAACACTTGTATAAGTACTGATGTTGTTTGTAATTATTGACAGCTAAGGAAATTGTCATTAATAAATTATATACACATGCATATTGCACAAATTAAAATATAACAAGATCAATCTAAAATTTTCCCTTTTTTGCTTAAATTCATAGAGGAAGCTATGTCTGATATATTTCAAGCACTTAGTAAAATATTTCCTGGAACACATTTCATTAATTTCTGGAGACAAATTGACTAAATCATGACTAAATTAGTGTTTCAATTTGCTGAGTCCATATCTGAGCCTTCTATTTATTAGCCCCTAAAAAGGGAAGATATCTATAAATTTCCGATTTATATAATAATAAAAGTTAATTGACATTTAGAAGATGTGCTTTTGTAGTTTCCAAAGACACCTATTATGAAAATTAGAGTTATTCATTAAGAAAAACGTGATGTTTTATATAGAAGTTGTGTAGTTGTTTATTTTAGTGATATCTACCATGAAGTGTATCTATTAAATTTCACAGTTTTGTTTAGTTAATGAATATCTCTTAGAAATATTGATTGCAAAATTAATTAAAATACATTTACCGCAATATATATGCCGCGTTACAATGTATTTGCAATGTACTTTATAAAAATATGAAATTAAAATTAGATAAAATCATATAATAAAATATCATAGTAAAAATATATCATACATTAAGCATTGATAATTGTCTTCTTTCTTAATAATTACCATTATGTATTCTTAGGAGACTTATGAATATTGATTTGATAACTCATCAAGAAAAGTAGATGATTGAATGGTTATAAAGAAATACAATATAGATATTATTTGGTGAGAATTTTGTTTCCTTTCCCAGAAGGTTAAGAACTGAATTTTTACTTTAAAAGAAAAATCTTTTAATTATTATTTCCACTTTATTTTGAGTATTTTTTAATAAATTTAAAGTATTTGTTTTCATATATCAAGTGTAATGACACCTATATTTTGATATTTAGCTTAGCATTTAGAATGAGGGCAGATAGGGCTCGTTATTTGTGTCATGACCATGACAACCTCTCTAGTGTTAGTGCCATGATAAATGCACCCATTACACTCTGTAAAGTGGTTGGGATAGGAAGGGCATCCAGCCGTAGAAACCAAACCAAATGAAACATACAAGTGAGGCGTGGTCCCACAGCCCGTCTAGGAGTGTGGTGATTCCAATTGGTATCGATGCAGGCCAAAATCACCCGTCCAGCCCATGCCAGCATGGAAAATGGACGTAAAATGATGATGATGATGATGATGATACTAATGCTGGTTCAGCTAACTATATCTCACCCTTATAAATGTTTGGTCTTGCATCATATCATACATGACCACACATTTATAGGGCAGAGGTATAGTTAACTGAATCAACACTAGTATACCCTTTAAAAAGAAACCCTTATCATTGTCATTTTTTGAGGTAAAAAACATAACAAACCATAAAACAAATTAATTGTTTTATATAAGAAAGTAGTTGTAGCCTTCCTCTAAAACTAACTTGTTGGGGTATAAATACACTGAAGCTGTTGAGACACAACTAGTCTGAGATTGTAATAAATGCTTTAGTTGTTGGACCCACATATTCTCTCTATAGGTTATAATGCCAATAATGTTTTAGAGCAAGGCTAGAAATACTTGCTTACGTTTTTTTATTTATTCAATGCTGCCCTTGCATAGCTCCTTAAATATGTATATATGTAAAAAAAAAAAGAGGAGTGAAGTTTAAAAGAAACCAATGTGCAAAAAATTGTTTCAAGATGCTTGCAATGAAAACAGATACACACATGCATGCATATGCACCCACACACACACACATTTATCAATCATCACTCTTTGTAATAATTATTTTGCAGTTATTTTCCCTTTCTTCAGTTATTTTTTTCATATTTCCTTCTCTGTCTCTTCTCCATTGCTTTGATCCAGTCCCTTTCTCACCATTATCTGCAAGTTATTATAAATTGATGTAGAGAATGGTATGGTTGATTGAAGCACAATCTCGCAGTGCATTGCCCAAATACATAATACAATAGGGTTAATTCGGGAATCTGAGGAAACAATAAATCAAAAGGAGAGTTTGTTGAATGTCAAATAAGTTTAATTGCCGTGAGGGGTAGAAAGTCATTTTTTAGGGGGTTCTTTCCCTTCAACAGATAGTAGAAAAATACAAAAGATTTTTTGACCTGGTTAGAAGTACAGGGAGCATTGTTAGAGTGTTCTAAATCTAACGTAGGTGGGATAGTGTAGAGTTCAGTACAAGAGAAGCCAATAATGAATATAAAGACGCAACTGTAGTGGTGTATGCAAAAATACCAACATACACACTGCAACAAATATATGCAACAATGCAAGCACAAACAGCTATAGAGGTAAAGTCACATAAAGTACTAAAGAGGGGCGGAGAACTATGTAGGTGAGTTGGAGGCAGGATCAGAGATAGTCAAAGCAAATATTCATACTATGGTGAGAGGGGGGGGGGCGTGCATAGGTTCCCAGGTTGAACATTAGTCATTCCCCATGTTGTTGGGCCTCCCTACCACAATGAGGTTAGAGTATGCCGCAAACAGAGATGCTTAAGGGAGTGGCCAGGTGAATTTATGTGGTGGGCTATAAAGTTTGAGGATTCCTAGGGCATTGTTTCACACATTGAGAAGGCATGACTGTGTGGTTAAGAACTTTGCTTCGTAACCACGTGGTTTCGGGTTCCGTCCCACTGTGTGGCACCTTCAGCAAGTGTCTTCTACTATAGCCTCGGGCCAACCAATGCCTTGTGAGTGGAATTGGTAGACAGAAACTGTATAGAGA
>JAOPJM010518423.1:0-10755 GCA_027124095.1 Muusoctopus leioderma
GATTTATTTCAGTGTTCTATAATATTTTATCTAATGAGATAACTCACCTTAAAGACACCTGTATATTTTTACTATAATGTAGTGCATTGATTTGATACTGATTTATTTCAGTGTTCTATAATATTTTATCTAATGAGATAACTCACCTTAAAGACACCTGTATATTTTTACTATAAAAATATCTCCGAATGACAGATCCATAACTGTCATATTATTTTAGTCTTTTACTGGTTTCAGTCATTGGACTGTGGCCAAGGGGTGACAGCCTGTGAGGGTTTTGGTTGATCATATGTCCCCCCACCCCCAGTACTTATTTCAGTCTGGTACTTATTTTATCAATCTCTATTTGTCAAGCCACTAAGTTATGGGACATAAAAGGCCACATGTAAACATAAACACACACACACACACACACACACACACACACACACACACACACACACACACACACACAATGGGCTTCTGTACAGTTTCTGTCTACTAAATTCCACTCACAAGGTACTCGTCAACACTAGGCTATAGTAGAAGAAACTTGCCCAAGGTGCCACTCAGTCAAATTGAACCCAGAACCAAGTGGTTGCGAAGCAAACTTCTTAACCACACAGCCATGCCTGTACCTACATCATACTAATAAATTGTCAAAAGGAAATATGGATGTGATTTAATTAGACAAGACTATAAAATCTCTAATGAATTATTATCATTTCTATGATCTGTCATTTAATATTTTAGCATTCTATAAATTACTTATTTTTTAGAGGAGTAAGAAAAAGATGGGTTCATGTCCACAATTCCTCAGTCATTGTGGGTAACCTCCTTCTTTACAATATTTCTGTTTCAGACTACTGAAAATAACAGTTCCACTTTATGATAGTGTTTTTTAAAAGTTAAATGATCTTTTTACAAATCCAAACACATGTAAAGATCAGAATTAGCAGACATGTCTAACTCATGTTGGTATGGAAAAGATGACAAACCATCATGTGTTTTATTCCCTACTCTTTTATTTGTTCCAACTGACTAATAAAAATAAATTTATACCTCATTTTAAGCTTTTATCTCATTTTTGTAGGTGATTCTAGAATAGTTATTATCCCAACCTGCCATAATCAAATATCTCTTAAGCCTTCAGGAGACCTTGAAAGTCAGTGCATAGCCCTGGCATGAAGTGGATGAGAGATAAACCTTTGCCTGGATAGGTTACAAGTTTGTTGCATATAACACTCCCAGATGATTTGGTACCTATTCCTGACAGCTAGGTAAATAGAAGTAATGTGGAACAAAATACCTGTGGTAGATTTGAACTCATGATCAATAAGCAGGTTATCCAATCAGCTATTTCATTTCTACCAAACATAGGTACCTTGTGGGTCTGCCTCTATGTTTCTCCTACCAAACCAAAGTCCTGCACCAGACATTACATGTTATACTTTATTTTGAAGATTTATACTCTAAGGAACTCACTCCTAATCTATGTGTTCCTGTATTAGACTGACCATCATGTTTTCAAAACTTACATTAAGTAAACCAACTATCTCCTTAATCTGAGTGAGCCCTCCCCACACCCTCATAGTCTGGGTAGTATCCTTCTTCATCAGGTACAGTAATTAAAAAAAAGAATAATAATATACATTAAAGATATGGCATGCTCAGTCATAGATTCAGACCTTGGTGCTTATGTCATATTGTACTTTCGAATGTCAATGTATGTCAATGGCCTCAGTTTATATAACCGAAACCTAATTATCTTGCTCCAGGTTATAGTTTAATAGTTAGCATTGGTAAAAATCATTCAGTTGTGAAATAGTAAGTCCAACAATTCAAGCTACTCTCTTTATACTGTAGAACCCACATTTACACAGAAAATGAATGTGAATTGTCCAACTAAAACCTTTATTGTTAGATATATTAATCTGATTATGTTTATATTTAAACCTAAAAAAATGTAGGTGTGTTATAAAGAACCATTACTCATTGCTCAGGACTCCCCAAAAGGTCATTCAACTGATAGGTAAGATTTCATTCATCTATATATATCAATATATTAAAATCAGACCCACCAATATGCTGTGTTCTCTCTCTGTTACTTCTACTGCTGCTATAACAGTCTCTGCTTCTCTGAACAAGCAAAACTGTATACAAATCTTGCCAAACTCAGCCAATGAACCTGCTTATGTATCAGCCAAATCTCATATACTAAACACTTTGCCAAATCCTTCCATTCAGAACTGAAAACCTCTGCAATGCCTATCTCATCATGTTTCTCTACAGACATTGGTCTTCAGAAGTTCCAGCTAAACCTCAGTCTAGCAGAGCATACAAGGAATATGGACACTACCTACTTCCTCAGTATGACAATTTAATAAAATCACAATGTTTAATGCTTTTGACACCAATCTGCCAGAGACTGCCTCTGGTTTTCAAACAAAACCTCTCATTTTTAAAGTGTTTATAGTTAAATTAAAATCTCTCAATTTTATATAAAAACTACAAGACTCTTTTTCTTAAGTTATATTCCAAATATCTACTGATTACTGACAATGTTAGTTACTTTACTTAACACATCCAAAATTTTGATTATTTTCAAAATTAATTCATACAGACAGTGTGTATTTCATTAGAAATATCATCACAAAAGGCTTAAGTCAACTATGTAAGTCTTTTGTTTCAGTTTGGTTGCGAATACTATCAGAGACTTCCGAAAACAGCGACAAGAAAAGAATGTTTCCATTTACAAAATAACTTTTAGAGTTATTTATATCATTTATTTATTCATTTATTTTGAAGTTGCATTCATAGCAGTGTTTTTCCTAGCAAGTCTCAAGTACTTCTGATAACTCTACAAAAGAAATGTTTCAGAGGGCTATTCTGGAAGATTTATTTCTACTTGAAAACGTTAGCTGTTCAATTGGCTGAGATCTTAGTATGTAAGGGGGAAAAAGAAAATATTACATTAATGTAAGCTGCTTGTATATTCCTATTCAAACCCTTAATACTTGTCGTATTAAAAAAAGAACAAAACAAAAAAAACAACAACATTATTTCGGTTATCTCTTATAGATAACCGAAATAATGTTGTTGTTTTTGAAAAATGCTCCATAATTCTTAATGGGCCTTTAAATCCCCACAGAAAGCCTTGTTTTCATGAAGAGGACAAATCAACATTGTGGAGCTCATCTCTCTCTCTCTCTCTCTCTCTCTCTCTCTCTCTCTCTATCCTCCCTCTCCCCCCATCTATCTCTCTGTCTCCCCCCACCCTCTCTCTACTATTGACTAAGCTAGACAATCTCAGATATGAGGAGTAAGTTAAATGGAATGATTCAATAGTTATCCAAACCTGCAACATAGACTTAACTTGCTGGGAATTTCCTGGCACCCTTCCATTAATTTATATCTACTGGTAATTAATTTCTTAAAAATTAGTTATTTAACTTAATATTGATAACTTACACAATCAGAGAACTGGAGGTTTATAGCAAAATGAAAAGGAGATTGTATGACATTCACACCTTTCGTAACAGCTAAAGAGAACTATAAACTTAAGTGGAATGAAACTACGACAACCGGAATTTGAAACTACTACAGTGAGAATTTGAAGTAAAGTTGCAGATTTCTACTAAATCGTACTTATCTATTTCACACAAAGTTAATTCTTTCACGAATCTCAAATATCTACAAGGATCTCCACTTTTCGAGAGAGAGAGAGAGAGAGAGAGAGAGAGAGAGAGAGAGAGAGAGATTTAACCTTCTATAAAGGATGCAATTCTAGCACAGTTAACTTTTCCAGAGACACCTGGTACCTCTTCCTGACAGCTTGTTGAATTGAAGCCCTGTAGAATTAACTATCCTAATTGATAAAAGGAAGTGCTTGCCTCACATTTGAACTTGGAAAGCATTACTTGTCTCACCATTGCATCTGATTTAGTAAAACTTTTTATCAACATTTGTTAAAAGGTCCATAAAAAGTAAGTATCAATATTTCTCAACAGTTTCTCCCTTTTGATCTCAACCCACCTGAAACCACTCCTGTTTCTATGGTAAAGAAAACATTTTTTTTAAAGTGTTCATATTTAAATCTAAACTTTCTGTTATAAGTTATATTCCAAACACCAACTTAATAATGAGAAAGTTTGTTATTTTACTAAATCCTTCCAAATTCTTGATTATTTAAAAAATTAATTGAAAATCATGGGTAATGTATTTCATTAGAAATATGGTAACAAAAAGGTTAGGAGACTTGTGATGGTCTGTGGTGATAGAAAGGGACAATACATTAAGGTAAACAAGACAAAACAAAACAAAAAAAGAAGATATATGTTAGTATAAGGAAAAGAGAAAAAAAAACTATTTGATTTTTCAGGTAGGAGTCTTGATACAATTTTTGTTGTTTGTGTTATCAGAGTAACTTTTGTGAGTATTTTTGAAGTTAGTTTCCTAATAATTATATCCTAAATCTTGTCAGAATTTCTGAGATGAGGAATTATCATTACTACACACTGGTTTATTCAAACTAGTGTCCTCATCTTGGTTGTTATAATCAAAACGTTTTGGCCAGAGGGTACAAGGACTGAAACGTAATTATAACAACCAAGATGAGGACACTAGTCTGAACAAACCAATATATAATAATTATATCCTAAGTAAACTATCAATATATTATTTCACATTTTAAATTGAATTTTTTTTTTTTTTTTTTAAAGCTCTTCAACTCTTCACCATTTATTTATTAATAAGGAATTTTCACCATTTATTTATTAATATGGAATTTTCAAAAAGAAAAGAGCAAGTTTCGAATAAGATACCTTACTATTTAACAAAACTTATCCTCATTTAGTATTTCGGGTAAAATACCTCATATTGTGAGATATTTCTCTTCATTATATTCAGAGTTAGTTTTAAATAAATATTTCGTATTATTTTAATTTATTTTATTATTTTTAAAATTATAATTATGAGCAGTATAGGGCAGAGTTAGTAGAGAGAGCCAGGTAAAATATTTTGAAGTATTTAGTGACATCTCTTTACTTTTGGATATCACATCCTGCCGAGGTCTACTTTGCCTTTTACCCTTCTGAGGTCCATGAAATAAGTACAGGCACTGGGGTGTGATTTAATCGACTATGATTTCCCAGATTTCCCACACATTCTGTGCATTTGTGCCAATGTTAGAAATCATTATTATTTTTAAAAAATTCTCTTGTTTCAAAGTGAATATTTTCTCAGGAATCTCATTTAGGAATCCTAAATCATTGATAAACTGGGATATTGAATTATTTTCTCAATTCAGACTTTAGATCTCATAGAATTATGAAATAATTCTTAATGGGCCATTGGACATTCCATGAAGTCTTCATGTAGTTGCTAAGGGTAAGTCAGCCTGACAGAATCCCTCCCTCTGCATGATACTGACTATGGTGTGAGAAATCACTAGTTTGAAAAGTAAGTGAAGTGAAATGGCTCAACCAGGAATTGGTAGGTATTACAAATGTGGCTTGCGATGAATATATAATGTTTGCTTTTACAATTGTTAATAATACTCAAATAGAAATTTTTTCATATTTTCCATTAAAAAAAATCAAAATAAATCTCTTGATCGTCAATTTTTTTTTTAATAAACAAAGAAAAAATATTAGAGGCTGTATAATTCATTCAATTTTCTTTTTACCATAAAATCAATCAAAATATACACATTGAAATTATTTCAGGTGTAAATAATGGTGACAATAATGTCGAAGATTGTAATGCCACTCTAGATAATGATAATAATGATGATGATGATGATGATGATGATGATGATGATGATGATGATGATGATGATGACGACGACGACGACTTATCTTTACTAAGTTAATCAACTGGTAACAGTAAATTCAACAATGCCTCAGATCTATGATAGAATTATTGAAACAATTTCAAAACCCACCAAACTACGTACAGAATCAGAAATCAGCAAATTCATTCCTTGGTTTAGAAAGAAGTCGAAACTATTTCGAAAACTGAAGAATGGTGAGTGAATATTTTCCATTCTTTTTGATCTCTAAAACACGAGGCTAAATTTCATGGGGAAATGATGACTATAATTGATTGAATCACCCCCTCCCCCAGTGTTAGTAGTGCTTATTTTGTTCACTCTGGTAGTATGAAAGGGGAAGTGGATGCTAGTGAGAACACAGGGAAAAACTGATTGTATTTAGTTTAGTGTAGAAATGAGATGACTGAGTGTATAAGATGACTCATCAGTCATGAGTTCAAATGCACTACCATTGTTTGGAATAGGTACTAGATCCACAATTATCAACATGGGGGAAATTTACCCACAGGGTAAACATTTTAGGGTTCCAGGGGAAATTTGGTAATTTCAGGGGAAAATTTGGTGATTCTAGAAGGGGAATTGTTTTTCGATTGAAAAAATTCTTTATCATTATTTGCACTGTTTTTGCTAGATTTATTTTGTTTAATGTTGATTTTAAGGATGCTAATGTTTAATTAATATAAGGCTGTTAATGTTATGCAATAAATTGTGTTGTATACAAGATTACTTTTTTCTTATCATATGTGGGGGGAAATCAGGATGGTGAACTGGTAAAGCGGGGAATATCAAAAAAAAAAAGAAAGAAAGTTAAGAAATACTGTACTAGATTATCTGAGAATGTTACATGTGACAGATAATTCTTCCTCTGGATAAAATACTAGTCTATCAGCTGCTTCACATCATGAAACTGGAGTTGAGTTCCAATTTGCAAGGGGTACCTTAAGACCTAAGAAACACTTACTATTTTACCTTTTTAATTTCATCTGACATGCTTCTATCTTGACAGTTTCTATCATTGTTTTAAATATTCAATATTAAAAAAAATGTGGTTTTTAAGATATTTCCAAAATCAGGTACCAATTTGATTGTCTAGTAGAAAGTCAATGACGGAACCTCTGTATGGTCGATGAACCTTCTAGAAATAGCAGTCAAATATCCTTCAAATCACACCTTACCATCTTATAAAAGGAAGGACATTGAATGATGTAGTCCTAGATGCACTATGTCTGATAAACAGATGAATGTTCGTGACTGGAATGCTTCTGATCAACAATAACAACATCTAGTAAAAAGCTTAATGCTGCTTTAGAAAATTGACATTATTTAATTGGATTATAATATCTTACTTTGTCTATTTTTCATTTTTAAATAATGGTCAGGTCCTGGATTGGGCCAACATTTTTTGACACTTGAAACTGCCACTCTTGTGTTGACACCTTATTCCTTATTTTATAGAAGTGTGTTTAATGTATTGAACTATTATAGTTTAATTTGATAGTCTGAAGAAAAAAAAAAAAAAAGACTGTCCAAGGGTTTTTTTTTCAGGGTGGCCATGTGAAGTTTTATTGCTGTTAAGGTTTAATAGCTACTTAGAGAGAATACAAGTGCAGGAAAGGAGTTTCAGAGTCTGGGATGACTATAGAAAGATTGAAACCAATTGCATCCAAACGGGTTCCTCATTTTAGGAAGCCCAGTGTTGCGAAACATTCTAAAGAAGTTAGCTAAGGATGTCATGTGTTGAGAAACCTTTAAAGTGAATGTCTAAATGCCTGAGATGAGTTGTTAATAGAATTATAATTTTCTGAGCTATTAATCTCATCTTTAGGGTGTATAATTTATAATATCTATATCTACCCTATATTTTGATTGGTTTAATCTCCAATAGCCACCAGTGGCCCAGTGGCTTATCTTTAGTTTAGGGATGAAGGTTCCTAGTTTGAATACTGTCTAAGACAATGTGTACATCCATGAATAAATCACATGATGCCAATTAGAGATCAAATGGATCAAAACAATCAAACATATTGAAATACAATATAAAGATTACAAACTTTAAAGTAGTTTGGAATGGAGTTTTGTTGGCACTGACAAAACATTGTTTAAGGTTAGTTAATACTTTTTTTTTTTTACAATGAATCACAATCAATATTTATGGATTCATTACTCAGTATCCTAAGAAACACACTTGAACAGTAAGACAGAGGTATGTGATATACATCCAATGTGGTGTGTATGATACTGTGATAGCCTAAGTCATATATTTTGGGGGAGAGACAAGGTTTACTTGCCATATAAGATTAATTTACTTTAGCTTACATTTGTATAGCAAATATAGTAAACACTTGATGCAACAGCTATTGTAAATATCATTATGTTGTTATAGACATATGTTTATTTCATTGGAGACCACAACTATACCATCACTACCACTACCAACACAACCAACAACAACAAATTCAAAACTTCTCCCGGACTTATGGCTCCACTTTTTCATTTTTTCTTAAATAAATTTTATAACTTTAAAAAAAAAAAATAAAAAAAAATAATAAAAATAATATTTGTTTTCAGAAATATTACAAGACATACTTCGAAACTGTGATTTCACATCTAAAAGAGTTGATGATATAATAATTTTGCAAGGAGATCAAGGAGAATGGTAAGAAAATCATTATATATATACATATATATATATATATATATTTCAGGTTGCAAGATGCATTTCTCAGATGCTCTGGGACATATCATCAGTGATGTTTCTTGGGTTGTAGGGGGATTTTGTGTCTTTTAACATCAGACTCCAAGTATTTCATAAAGTATGTCTTGAAACATTTTGATACATGCATAACAGAATATCATCATCAACAATCTCAAATCACACTCGAGCAGGTGCAGCACTAGTAAATCTTCCTTAACAGGGTTACTTAACACCACAATGGTCTACTAATTAATTGAAAAGATCCTATCTTCTAATTATTGGAATGATGTATGAAGACTGCAGTGAAGAAAACTCCTGTTGTCTTGTTCCCAATTGCTGTTCATATAAATTCTTCCAATTCATGAAGAAAATAACATGGATATTATTATGCAATATTGTCACCATTCTAAATAAATCAAGCTCAAGTTTCTTCTCCTGGAGAGATCGTTATCTTTCATGTTGTAGTGCACCTGAGCACTGTATACAATAACCTCATTATTATTTTATTATTTTTATGATGAGGGATTTCTTAGAAAAGTTTCATATATCATGATGCTGAATTAGCCAAATAAATCTGTTCAAAGTCATAATTTGTAACTCAACACTGGTCATATCCACTCAACATGTCTTTGGTAATGCTTAAAATAAAAATAGAAAATTGATGTCAATTTAAGCAAATATTTCAAAACAATCTTGTGCCAGATGTCTACCTTCATTTAAATAAATAACTATAAAATTATTTCTATCCTTTCATTACAACCAATTAGGTATGAGTAAAAGCGGGAGCCTCTACATGGTTGCTTTACCTGCTAGAAATAGCAGTATAATTTCTCTCAAATTGCACCCTACCATAAAAAATGCACCCTACCATCTTAAAAAAGGATAATGTAATCCTAGAAATACTATGCCTGTAAAACTAGACAGGATGGTCAAGGCTGGAATGCCTTTGGCCATTGGTCTGCCGAGCCAGAAATAAGTAAATATAAGCACACAAAACAGTGGAGTTAAAAATAAATATGCATAAATGCATTTCTAACATGTTTGCATAAGATTCAAACATGCAACGGCAAGTCCAGCACAAAATCAGTAAATAATTTTTACTGATTTGTAATATAGGAATGAAGCGTCCTATAAAGCTTTGTGTGACCTCTGGCAGTAGCTGGTACCGATGAAGAGCAATCACTCTGAAATGGCAATCTATTAGTCTGCTAGGTGTCGCTCAGAGCTTATGGTGTTTTTTAACACTTAAAAGCTACAGAGAGAAGTTTTTCTCCAAGACTAACTCACAGTGATAGCCATTGCATGTTTGAATCTTACGCAAACATGTTAGAAATGCATTTACGCATATTTATTTTTAACTCCGTTGTTTTGTGTGCTTATATTTATCTAAAGACAATATTTTTCACTCCCCCACTTATTTTTGCTTGTTCATCTTCTAATTAAGCTCACAGTAAAATCAAATATTTCCTGTTTTGTATTTAACTCTACTGCATAGCTTCTATATCATTCTTCGTGGAAAAGTGACTATCTACAACTTAAGCAAAGAAGATGAAAAGATTACCAGGTTGTCAGAAGCTGATCTGAGAAATGACAAACAAGAGTTTGATCGAAGTAAACTGGGAAATTTTGTATGCAATCTTGGTAAGTTATCTTATAGAAAGATTTCTTAGTTATGTTCACATATTTGGAGATTTTTAATTGTATAAATATGTATTCATTAGAGGAGCAGGTATATAGGATTGTTTAATCCTTTTCTAATGAAATACATTTCCTATGATTTTCAATTAACTTGGAAAATAATCAAGAATTTGGACGGATTTAAAAAATAACTTTCTGATTATTAAGTTGGTGTTGACAAAAAGTTATTACATAAAACTATAATGGAAGGTTTAAATTTAAATTTGAACACTTTAAAACAAGTGGTTTTTTAAAATAAAACCAGGGGCAGTTTCAGGTGGGTTGCTATCAAAAGAGTTAGTAATGCAGCATACAAAAGTCAAATATAGGCATATAGGCAAAAACTGAACTGAAAAAAAAAAAAAAAATATATCAAGTATTAATTAAACTGATTTATTGACCAGCAGAGAATGTGAATAAACCCATTTTAACTGTTATCACGCCTTTTATATTATTATGGTCAGAATTTACAATTCTCTCTCTCTCTCTCTCTACACACATATGTATGTATGTATGTATGTATGTATGTATGTATGTATGTATGTATGTATGTATGTATGTATGTATGTAT
>JAOPJM010518434.1:0-10755 GCA_027124095.1 Muusoctopus leioderma
CCTTTGTATCGTCCTTAATGTTTTTCAGGCCCTTGTGGCCAATAAAAGAAATCATTATTATTATTATTATTATTATTCTCTCTATTTCACAGTATGGATCTAACATACTGTTTTTTCCCCTTCAAACTGTCAAGTCTTAACAAAAGGCCTTATGCAGAAAGTATTTTTCTAAGTATATGAGTTGTTCCAAGGAGTGCAGATTTTTGGTGCACATGCATGTCTGTCCTGATGTTCAACCGTTTCAGATGGTATGATAGTTTTTTCTGGGATTGAACCTAACACTCCGATAATAACTGGTACAACTTTCACTTTTGCTGCTGGACATCCCCACATTTCTACTTTTAATTCAGCATATTTTGAGATCTTTTCTACTTCTTTGTCTGCAATGTTTTTGTCAGAAGGAGTTGCAATGTCTATTATAAGGCATTCTTTTTTTTATGATATCTGGTCAATGGTATTCAATTTTTCTATCTGTTTGGATGTCAAAGTCCCATAGAATTTTTGGTCTACCAGGTTATTTTTTAGAGACTTTTTTGGTACATGATTATACCCCTCATCTGAAGTGTTGTATCCAAATGTTTTACAAAGTGACCAGTGCAAATTGAGACAGACCTTATCATGCCATCGCCTGTATTCCTTCTGGGCCAACATTTTGCAACCAGCTAAAATATGCTCAATATTTTCCACTCGCTCATTACATAGGTGGCATTTATTTGTTGAAGCAGTGCAATAAATGTCCTTATTCACTGAATTAGTATTTAGTGCTTGATCTTGAGCAACAACCAACAAACTTACCGTTTCTCTCTTTAAATCTCCAATTCAGAGCCACTCCCACAATGATTCATGATTTTTTACATTCTTAGTATCTCTGTGGAACTGTCCATGTAATTGCATGTCTTTTAGCACTTCCTTTCTTTCACTAGTTATCCTACTTTGGTATATGTTCTTTAACATTGAACCAAACAACATTAATGACGTGAACAGGTTGTCTCTTAAGAATACCTAACTGTCCTATATCTCTTCCTTCTCAAAGTCGGCAGCATCTAGCACTAATTAGAAATTATATCTTACAGGCTCATAACTTTCATATCTTCCTTCCCCAAATTATAATTCATTACATATATATGTATATATATATATAACAATCTTTCTAGTTTTCAACCTGAAATTACAAGTCAATAACTTATGTTGGTGGTTTCATTCCCCTGACTTAGCAGAAAGAGACTTAGTGTTCACAAATCATTTGACTGTCTCAAGATCATTTGATCCCCAAAACATATCTCCCCAAAATACAAGTAATGAAAATAAATATAAATGCCTTCTAGGTTTTATAAATAATGATAAACTCCTTCAAAGAGTCAGGCAAAAATACAAATAAAATTTAAGGCCTCATGATTTAAATAAATTGAGACTATAGAGTTTACACAATCACCAGACTATTTATTATTTCAAATAATATTTTTGTGTATCTCTCACTGGGACCATTTTCATGTGACTTCCATGACTAGGTTATCTGTTATATTCATTTCTTTTTAGGACAGCAGGATAAAATTTGAAGAAAAATTTGGTTGTTATTTCTAGCAAGTCAAGCGACTGTATAGAGGTTCTCTCATTGGCTTGTATTGCTGTTGTTTTTACTGCTGCTGATGCCATTTTTGTAGTTTTACTTTTGATGCAGTAAGCTCCAAATCTCATAGTCCCTGCCACATCTACAACTCCGCACCACCACTAAAACACCTATACACATCTACAACACTCCGGACCACTACTATAACACCATCATAAAAACACTTACCCCTCCCACTTAGTCTAGACTAGGGATGAGGAACCCCTCACCCATAAGTAAAATTTTGCTGGCATTCAAATTTGAAACCACCTGTAGAGGAAGTCGCTAAAAACCCACATGAAAAAGTTTAAGACCGAAACAGTAATATGATATAAGGTGCATATCTATGAATTTCTAAAATTAGAGATTCATTATTTTTTAGCACAGATGTACCCCCACAGATTCTTGTGAAATTGCAATTTGTCTGTGGTACTAAAAAAGGTTCCCCATTGCTGGTCTAGACAAAAAAAAAAAAAAAAAAAAAAAAAAAAAAAAATTACAAACAAACATATCAGCAGACTCAATAGCCTCACTGTGGCAAAAACTGTGCTGAGATGCCCATCACCGATGATTGATGCAGAAAAACAACTGTGACATCCCGACCAAATCCACTATGCCCACTTCCACTGTGGCCACACCAGAATCTAGGAAGTAGAGCCAATGAGGGAGCCTCTGTGTGGTCGCTTGACCTGCTAGAAATAGCAGTCGATTTCTCCTCAAACCACACTTTACAATCTTTAAAAAAAAAGGAAGGACACATCGGATAATATAGGCCTTGATACATTGAGAAGATGGTCATGGCTGGAATGCATTGATTATAGGTCTGTTTGATCAGAGCTGACTGTTGGGGTGGGGGATAAACAACAACCACATGTTTACAGAAATAGATTGGAGAGTGGAGAGAGTGTAACATGTCCAGACTATCACACTACACCCCACACAATTAATCACTGCAATCTCTAAATGTGCAGTATCGTCCTCAGCAGGGTATACTGGAGCTATCTGTAGATTATATCTAGTCATTTGGCTGACTACCAACAAGCCATAGATCTGCTCTATCGCAGTTGACATTGGACTAGATAACAACAACAATTTTCACATAATTATATTTGCAATGAATTGTGTACACATGATATCCTCCTGTGAAATTCAATACAGCGTAAAAGTTAACTTTACATAATAGTAAACCACAAGTAGAATAAGAGTTGCATAACACTTTTGTAACTGATAGCTTACGAGGCTTGCAAATTGAGTAGCATACAAAAGTTGTTACAGTGGTAAAATGTCAAATGGCAGAATATCGTCTTCATTTGTTTTTTAAGCTATTAATAGTAAGAATTGTTGTATATGGCTACCTTGAATCCAGCTTTTGATAGAGATGAAAAGCTATGTTGTTGCTGTTGTTGTTGTTGTTGTTGTTTAGTCCCAGTTCAACTCTGATTGAACCTGACCTATGATCAAAGGCATTCCAGTGATGACCCTCCTGTCTTTTTTCAGACACAGTGCAAAAATTATACCAGAAAGTCTACCAGAAAGTCTCACAAAAATTGAAAGCATATATGCCTTTTAATTATTTTGAGGCACCTGCAGATTGTGAGGTTCTAAGCTGTAGCTTGTTTAGCTTATGGCTAAATCTGGCCCTGGCACATACATTGTATTTTGTTGCAAAGGAATTCAAATGCCCCAGTGCGGTGCATTAAAAACATTCAAGTTTTCTAAATATCCTAGCATTTTCTGACTGGCCTCAAAAACTCGTGGCACACCAGCACACAATACAGTACAGTGGTTGAAAACGTCTGACATGGAAGATTCCTTGTTGGCTTGTGAAAAGAAGTGGGAGACAGATTGTATGAAAGACATTGGATCTTTCATCAGATGAACTTGAACTCAAAAGCTATGTTGTTGTTGCTTAGCCTCGGGTCAGCTCTCATCTTGTTTTTTACAATGTGCACCCAGGATCACATTATCCAATGTGATCCTAGGTGCATTTTAAAAAAGTTAGTAGAGTGTGATTTCAGGGACATTTGGCTGCTATTTGTAGCAGGTTGTAGTTATTTGTAGCAGGTTGTAGCAGGCTCCCTTGTTGATTCAAGAAGCTTCCTCAATGTTTCATAAAATGCTGCATTTACTATCGGTGAACCTGTCTCCCTATAGTCAAATTAATCATGCACAAGTGTTCATCTCAGTAAATAACTACATTTAAGTGAGATCCATGAATAGCATCATTACCTTTTCTCTTGTCATTAACAACATTTAAATTAATCTATGATTCAACTACATGATTTAAGGTTTTTACTCAGAAAAATCAATTTCCCTAAAGTGTTTTTCCAAGAACCATAGTATCATTTACTTCTTCCTTGATGGTATTGGAATGACAGAAATGATAGATCCTTGCAGTATTTAGTTCCATCTGTACCCTACAAATTTCTAGTTGTTGTTGTTTAGCTCCAGGTCAGCCTTGATCAAACAGACCTATGTTCAAAAGTGTTTCAACTAATACCATCCTGTGTAGTCCTACCATATATAGGATTACAGTATTCAATGTTTTCTTCCTCTTTTTAAGACAGAAGGGTGTAATTTGAGGGAGATTGGCTGCTGTATCTAGCAGAGCAAGCAGCCACATAAAGGATCCTTTGCTGGCTTGACAAATTGTAGTTTTGTATCAATGCAAGGATTAATAATTTATTGCTTGCCAACACTGATTAGTTGTTGATTACTAATATCTGAGGTGATGAGCAGTGACAGAATATCAAGTACATGCAGTAAGAACATCGTTGAAACTAAAAGACTAAGCATTCTCCACTTCATCATTCCACATAGATTATAACTTGATGTCATACTGTCTTTTCCCTTCTGAGCTGAAAAATACTTCAGCCCCCAACAACTAATAACACTACAAAGCTCAGGTGAGACCCACAATGGAGTACTGCTCCCACATCTAGGAAGGTGATGCTGCTACACACATAGACATCCTAGACCATATCCAAACAAAGGTCACTTGACTGATTGGCATGAAGTCACTCACCTACACACTCCAACATCTGGCCCATAGACATACTATCTCCTCTATCTGCCTTTTCTAATGATACTACAGTGGCCTCTACTCCTTGGATGTGGCTGGTCTTGTGCCACCTCCACTCAAGCACTCTCAACTCACTCATCTCTCCCCCTCTCATCCCCAATAGGGTGTCCAAACCCCCAGGCCTTACACTAATCACTACTCATAGTCCTTTCTTCCAAGAATGTTGGCCCTCTGGAATTCCCTCCCTGCACATGTCTTTCTTGCAGTTGTCGGCTTGCAACAGTTTAAGCGGAATATTAAGAGCATCAGTCTCACTGGTCTTGGAGGGTCTACAAAGGCCATGAGCACAGCCCTTTCCTCCTGACTAAACTAATAAAAAAAAAAGTTTACAACAGCTAGTGAATCCTACTTTCCAATGTAGTTTACAGCATGGCTATCCTACATTATTCACACTTGTGTGACCTATCTGACTTTATCTCAGCAGTGTGATTAGAAGGACATCCAACCATAAAAACCATGCCCCCCGCCAAAAAAAAAACAGAACAAAAGAAACATGGATTTAACGAGCTGCATTGTAGGCAACTTATCTAGGAGGGCAGTAACTCCAAATACAACTGACACAGAGGAGAGGAGACTCTTTAGCCCTGTTGCAGACAGCCTCTCTAGTGTCGGTGGTATAATAAAAGACACCCAGTCCATGCTGTAAAATGAGTGAGTTGCTTCAAGAACCATCCAATCCATGCAAATATGGAAAAAAGGATGTAGAAATGATGATGATGATGATGATGTGACTTAACTTTCTGAAGACTGGTTTAAGTATCTCATCATTAGTTTATATCCCTTAACTCTTAACATCCTGTAGGATACGGTTCCACACAGTACCGCATCATCAAATTGATATGAATCTTTGAACTATATATACAGTGAAAGTGAAATATTTTTGTGTGAAAATACCCCAAGAACCTGTGTTTCTTACCTGTAAATTTCATAATAAATAAGATGCAAAAAATCTTGTTTTTAAGCATTCTCTGCTCAATCATTACAAGACTTAGAAAATGTTTTACAGGATGTTAAGAGTTAATTCTATTCACACATGTACATCTTATCACCCTGATCACAATCAGTTCATCTCCTGTTGAGTCATTGCTGGTTCTCTGATTACTCTTGTCTGCAATCACAACAAAGATCATTGTATTTACCTATTATTTACCTATTATTGTAACAGACTCCTTGTTGTAGAAGAGGTTATAGTTTCTTAAGTTACAGCCTATTTAGCTTCAAGGCCACTATATTATCTCTAGTTTCCACTTCTAAATAAGTCACATAAGTAACATAACTCGACTACCACCTCTTTGAAGTATGGAAACAATCCCAAGTATTCATGCACACCACATTTCTTTATGCAAATTAAGTAGTGTAATAACATTGGTTAGACTGTTGTTTTTTTTATTGGTTAGTCAGGAGAGAAGACTGAGCCTATCACCGTTTTGCAGGGCCTCTGAGACTGGTGGGTAGGATGAAGAAAAGTATCTTCAGACTGTAGTCCTGGCCCAAATACCTGCAACAGAGTGGACTCCGCTCAAGGCATCCAAGGGCCAGGTAGTGGTGTTAAACCAGGCAGAAAATTAAGCCTACCACCCAAGTAGGCCACTGTGGGATTCGCACTCAGAATGCAAAGAGCTGGAACAAATACCACAAGGTGTCCTGTCTGATGCTCTAACTATTCTGTAAGTCATCTGCTCCCTAGACTGGTACTTTATTTATCTACCCTGAATGGATGGAAGGCAAAGTTGATTGTGGCAGAATTTGACCTCAGAGTTTCCATGAAATCCTGCTCTATCTTTTATGTAAACAGCAATTTCCTGTATTTATGTTTATTTACTTCTGAAATTCTGCTAAGAGCTTTGAAAGTTTGAAACTTTTAGGTTTTGAACTTCAATGTAAAACCTGGGGAACTAGGTCACTTCATTGGAAAAAAAGAAAAAAAAAAAGAAAAAAGAAAAAGAAATCATTTGTTGCTGCGTAAAAGACTAAAATCAAGAAAGTGTTGATCCATAATTGAACTTCTTAAGGATATATTTATTGCATATACTGATTGCCATGCATGGTCTATAGATCTCTTATGAGTCATATCTTAAACATTTAGTTTTTTTTCTTATCTCCACCAAGCCATACAATGTGTAAATAAACGAGCCAACAAAGGAACCTCTAGGTGATTACTCAATCTGATAGAAATAGCAGTCAAATCTCCCTCAAATTGAACCCTACCATCTTTTATAAAAACAGGCAGGACACATTGGGTAAGGAAGTCTTAGATATACTATGTTTGAAAATAAATGATTGAATGGTAATGACCAGAACATCTTTGATTATAGGTCTGCTTGATCAGGGCTGACCTGGAGCTAAACATCAACGACAGGAATAATATGTATAAACAAACTGAGCCAACAAATGATATGGATGGGGCAACTGGTATGGCTGTGTGCTTAAGAAATTCAACTCACAACTATGTGGTTTCAGGTTCAATCTCACTGTGCCACACCTTGGGCAAGTGTCTTCTTCTACCATAGCCTCAAGTAAATCAAAGCCTTGTGAGTGAAATTTGGGAGGCAGAAACTGTGTGGAAGACCGTTACCTGGTTTTACATCACCACTTGGCCTTTTTGAACCTTTAGTGCAGTCCACTCTGTAGCAAGCATTTGGATCAGGTTTCTGGTCTGAGGATAACTTCCCCCCTTCTTCCCACCAGTCATAGAGGCCCCCAAAAAGGTCATGGGTGCTGCCCTTTCCCCCCTGACTAAGCTATTAAAAAAAAATAACTTTTCATATCCCTAAATACATTCTTTGCTACTTTTAACCCCTGGAATATGGCCTTTTTTAAATAAGTTAGTCAAGAAAAGAGGAGTAGAGCTTATGACCTTTGCAGGTCATTATGGTTTCTTATCCATTATAACACTGTTCTCTGGAGGCTTCATAATAATTCTATTTATTATCTTCATTATTTGGCTTAATAGCTTGTAATTTACTCTTTCAACTACATTGCTCTTCTCTTTATTGTATTTATTAATAATTTTTCTATTAGAGTTGTAGTGGGAAAAATCAAAATGATGCTAAGGTCATCATCATCATTTTACATTCGGTTTCCATGCTGGCTGGGTTGGCAGTATCCAAGTCAGTTCATATTTGGAGTTACTGTACTCCTAGACAGATCAGGAACCATGTCTTGCTCATACACTCCATTTTTTGGCATTGTTTCTATGGCTGGATGCCCTTCCTAACACTAACCACTTTACAGAGTGTACTGAGTGCATTTTATTGTGGCACCAGCACTTGAGAGGTTGTCATGTTCTCGGCAGGACTAAAAGGTCCTCTCAACCCTATGCTGTCTCTGTTCATTTGCCAATCAATTTACAGAGGGTACTTGGTGCATTTTATTGTGGCACCAGCACTAGTGAGATTGTCTTGAACCCACAAGACTAAAGCATCATCACTACTCTATGTTGTCTCCATTTGTTCAAGGCAATGTGACCAACAGGGTGGATCGAAACGAGAGCAATGACAGAAAAACCAGGGTGAGTGGGTGAAGGGAGCAAAAGTACGATGGGAGAAACAGAGTAATTGGGGTGAAAGGGGGGTAGAGGAGAGTGTAATGAATAAGAGATAGTGGTGGCAGTTACATATTTGCTGGTGTGAGAGAGAGATCGAGGGATGCATAGTCATAGAGATAGGTGATGGTAACAGAGAGTGATGGATGTCAATAACATGTGGTCTGGGGGAGAGGAAGTGATGGCTGGCTGCACAGAAAGGATGTATATTAGATACCAATGGATCCAATGCTATAGGCATCTTATTGGGAGAGAGCAGTAGAGTGATAAGAATGGTGGTAGGGTAGATTGACTATGGGCAGGTCCAATGCCATACCTTGTTACATAGTACAGTGAATAGGGGAGGGGGTGAGTGTTAGAGAGATGAAAGGGTTGGATAGATACAATGCCATCTCTAGTTACACAGGCAGCATGGTACAGTGGATAGGAGAGATCGACTGCCATCCCTAGTTACACAGGCAGCATTGTACAGTGAATATGAGAGATGGTGAGTGGAAAGAGATGAGAGGGTATGAATGAGGTTTGGGAAGCAAAAAGGGGTTTAACTGGGACATATCGGGTGAGAGAGCCAAATGTAGATTATATTATACATCCCAGCCTCCATCACTACCACAATTTTAACTTTTGTTTCACTGTTTGCATGGGTGGACAGGTCTTCTCCAGCATCGTGTGTTGCCAATCATTGTGGTCTTTTGTCATCTCCTTTGTGAGGCTCAGTATCCTGAGTTCGGCCTTCGCCACTTCTTCCCATGTCTTCTTAGGTCTCCCTCTTTCATAGGTTCCATCCACTTTGAGTAACCTACACCTTTTTATATAGTTGTCATCCTCCATATGCATTACACTCTTGTAACAGCAGAATCTCCTCTCTTGCACACCACATCTGATTCCTCTGATATGCAGTTTTTCTCTTAGCTCATTTATGCTCTGTTGCTCATGCACACTAACATTACACATCCAGTGGATCGTGCTCGCTTTATTTCTTTCTAGTGTTTGCATATCCTCCGCATTCAAGGCCCACGTATCACTACCACGTGGCATTGCACTTCGTTCACAAGCATTACACAATTTGCCCTTCACTCTGAGAGAGAAACTCTTTGTTACCAGCAGAGGCAATAGCTCCCTGAACTTTCTTCAACCTGTTCTTACTCCATTGCTAATTAAGTCACCTAGGTAACAAAAGTTATCAAATATTTCTAGGGATCTGTCTGGGCATTTGAGAGAATCTATTTTACATGTGCTCTTAGTGATTCTACTCCAGTGCATCTGTCACACACAAAGTCTACTATCTCTGTTAGCCTGCCTGTGTTCCCACTACACCTCTTGTGCATTCATAGTTTACACTGGGTACACCATATGGAATTTCTACCTACTCCTTTTCTGCATATCAAGCATGGCCATTTCCCTTATGGTAGCAGGGTCTTGTCTTCTTTCTTACTTACCCAAATTTTCGTCTTTGCTAAGTTTACTTTGAGGCCTCCTTATTCTAGGTTTTACTTCCATGTCTGGAGTTTCTCCTCTAAATCTACTATAGATTCAGCTATAAGCACTAGGTCATTGGCATATTGGAGCTCCCACAAACAACCAGTCTTAAACTCCTCTGTTATAGCCTGGAGAACTGAAGGGGGTTGAGAACTGAGCCCTGGTGGACCACTACATGCACGCTAAATTCGTCACTGTACTCATTGCAACTCTCACCTGACTGCACCTATGCACATGGCTTGCACGGCCCTCACAAGCTTTTAATCTATCCTTAGCTTCCTTAGCGACTACCAGATTACAGAGTGTGGAATTCTGTCAAAGGCTTTCTCCAGGTTAATGAATGTTAGGTACAGTCGCTTACTATTAGCTAAGCACTTCTCCTGCAGTTGTCTCACTAGAAAGAGGGCGCCAGTAGTACCTCTTCTTGGCACAAACTCAAGCTGTATCTCATCTAGGCTAATTCTGTTTCTAATCAGTTTTGCTGTCATTAAATTGTTCATATCCTGTCACTGGTAGAGAGCTATGGTGGTGATAAAACAACTTGACTTTCACAAATGCAGTCAACTTACTTGCATGTAGGTATGATAGGCAAGGCATCTCACCACTGTTAAAACTCAGAGCACTGAATGAGTGTATTTTTTTGCTTTGAGCCTACAGAGGGAGTAGTAGTAGCTGTTCTTCTACTCAACCTCAGGCCAGAGACACCAATTGTCTTGGTAAGCTCTACCTTTAGATCTGGGTGCAGGTCCTGTTTGATGACTGGTGTACAACTGTCAATCTGATATTAAGCTTATCATAAGCCTGGCTGTGTGGTTAAGAAGTTAGCTTTAGAATCACATGGTTCTTAGTTTGATCCCACTGCCTGGCACTTTGGGTAAGTGTCTTCTACTATAGCCTTGGGTTGATCAATACCTTGTGATTAGAATATAGTAGATGAACAGTGTTGGAAGCCCATTGCATATATATATATATATATATATATATATCATCATCATCATCATCATCTTCGTTTTACGTCCGTTTTCCATGCTGGCATGGGTTGGA
>JAOPJM010518451.1:0-10754 GCA_027124095.1 Muusoctopus leioderma
TGCCTCAAGAAATCTCCGTCCAACCCATGCTAGCATGGAAAAACGGACGTAAAAACGATGATGATGATGATGATGAAACAGGCTGTGAACCTTTCAATGGTGGTCATTGCCATTGTGGCGGGCAGGGTATTACGCGTGTCTGTGATGTTGAAATACCAATACTTCCGTAGTTTCCTCATTCACGAAGGCACACAGATGTATCATAGGTGGGAGCGTCACAATTCTCCGGTCACCTGTGCGACTGCATCCTCCATTGCAGTTGCTCTTTGAGAAGTGCCATCAGTGTCTAAAGAAGTGGTTGTACACAGACATAAGTTGACTTCCACCAAGGGGCTAGTACTAATCTGAACACCAAGCTTTACAAACAATGCTCCAACATTGAGTAAATATCCAAATTTTCTAAAACCACTCTATTTTTGTCATCATAGATAAATGGATGTAAAACAACAGAAAATAATTGTTTCTTTGTGCACAAATAAATTCAACAAAATCTTTTATTTTTTAATTTAGATACGAATGTTGGCAGACATACAAGCAGAATTTACCATGGTAAACTTTATTTTTTGTCATCAGTGTTGTCTCCCTAGTGTTTTCATCATCTTCATCTAGGTTATCATGCAGCTCATTATTTTGTCTCCCATGAGTTACCACTCTCAAACAAAGGATGTTATTGTAATATTGGAGTGATGGTGATTAACAGTTAGAATCCCTAAGGGAAGGGAGGTAATAGGTTACTTTAAAAATATGTCATGTCTAGACTTCAATGCAGTTCTGTCTTCCTTCCCATTCTTCTTGGCACTTAATCTATGGAGCATATGTATTTAGCCTCATCTATGAAGCCTACTTTTTTACAGGTATCAAATGTCTCCAATTGACTTATAGGGACTCTTAAACCCTCTCCAAGCTATACTCAAAGGAAAGGTTGAATTCAGTTCTGCAGCTGGCAAGAAATAATGAATTGTATCACTGCATAGTACCTATTTACAGCTAAGTAAATGACTGGGCTATTAAGAGTTAAATATATTGGCCACGGACACAGAATATTGTGTCTGTGGCCTGATGAAAGAAATTAACTATAAAACTACCCAGCTGTAATTAACTCTTGTATTTATAGCTACCTCGAATGTCTGTATTCAAATTTTTCATCCTTTTGGTGTCAAAGTTCTAGTAAGATAACAGATAGTTCAAGTGATTATATATCCCAACTTAAAGGTTTGCCTTCTTCCTTGGCAAAAAATGAAATTTTTATTTTATTAAAACTTTTTTCACTTACTTTTAGACATAAGTGTTAGCTTCATATTTTCTCTCTCCTATAAATCTGAAACTTCTTTTCAATATAGAAATTATTAGTTGTATTAATAGTATTAGGCAGTGGAATAAAAATATTTATAATAGTTTCAAAACTAAAGCCTACCAGGATTTAGTTCCATCTCTCAGCATTCTGAGTTCAAATTTCTTGGTCGACTTTGTTTTTCATGTCAGAACTGATAAAATAAGTACCAATCATGTACTGGTACTTATATATCTCTCTCCTATGAATTTATCACCTTGAACCCGTATAAGAAATTATTATTGGAATGAAGAAGAATCACTGAGATCAATGTGCTAGACTATATGCTTTACACTATCCCTGCTTTAGTACATCATTATTCTGAGATCACATCCATTGAAGCGGACTTTATCTTTCATCACCCCAGAATCAATAAAATAAGTGCTAGTACCTTGTAAAAGTTGGCCTTGTGTTTAGTAAAAATAAATCATCATAATCATCATTCTTATTATTGTTTTTTGTTATATTTTAGGCTCTTGGTCTTGACATCGACCTCTCTGCTGTTCTAGGAAATGTTCGATCAAAGCGGTGAGTACATAGCATAAACCAATAAAAGGCCTAACCCCAAATAGTCTCTCTCTTTTTCTTGTGAAACACCAACATACATCTTTTTTATTCCACAGATGCCTCTTCTTAGTGAGGCAATTACAGAAGTTCTCAGTCAAGAACAAACCATTATACCTAACATTCATTAACTTGAAGAAGGCCTGACAGGGTCCTACACTCCGTACTCTGGTGATCAAAGTAGATGAGTGGCTTTTGAGAGCTTTGTAAGCCATGTAGAGGGGTGCTGTCAGTAAAGTGAGAATTTAGCATGCATGTAGGGCTCTATCAGGGCTCAGTTATTATAGTTCTCCAGACAATAACAGGAGTTTAAGACTGGCTGTATGTAGGAATTCCTGTATGCTGGTGATCTAGTTATAATAGCCAAGTCAGTCGACCACTCCATTGCAACATGTGCAGACAGCTCTTTCTAACCCTCATTCTTCCTTCTGTACATTGATAACCTATTTGCTGTCACTGCTAATCACACACATACATTGTTGTGATACTTTATTTTGGCTATGCACACTAAGATCATTATGAAGATGAATGTATATACATGTGTATATTTTTTTTTCTTTGCAGATATGCCATGGTTGTTGAGGATGGCATTGTCAAACATCTACTTGTAGAACCTAGTGGATTAGAATTAACTTGCAGTGCAGCCAATAAACTTATGAGTGAAATTTAAAGATTAACCATTTCAACTGAAAGTGTGACGTATGTGAACTAACATCAATACTAACCTGTGATGTGTAAGAAACAATGTGCACCAAGTTTGTTTGATATTTTTGCCACTGACTACAAAGTAGTGGGTTACATTTAAAGACTGTCCTGTAGATTTGGTCATCAGAGCCGTAGTTTCCAGACACATTTAGCATCCCGAAAAAGGGTTTCAAACTAACATTTTTTTTATTCTAAATTTTATATTTAAAAAGTTCATTTCTGATTTTTGTATGAATAAAAAGGATAAAACATTTTTGTATTTTTCTATTATTACGTGTTTTTCGTTTAAGTATTTCTTTAAAGAATTTTGCATGCAATTCGCCACGTTTATGAACAATTTTACAAATCAAGATGCATGGATAATGGGAGTTATTTTCTTTCAACAACCTTTCTTAATCGATATCTTTGCAATGAGGCTTTATACACACACACAGCCTGGAAGTTGTACAGTCAGTCGACTTACTCAGTTAAGAGAAAAAATTTTTTTTTTACAATGGTAATGACCAACTTTATGTTTATGAAAGGACTCGAGCCCAACTCTTCTGCAAACTAGTGAAAGACTCACCAAGTGTCTGTTCTTTTTACATAGCAGTAAAACAAAGTTCAAATGTTACCCACAATGGAATGATGTTGCTACACATAGGAACAATGTAGATCCCATAAAAAAAATATATATAAAAACTACCCTACTGATAGGCTTGCAGTTACTCACCAATACCCTTCAACCTCTAGCCCAATCTCTGTGTACTCTGGCTTTTCTATTGCTACTACAATGGCTGGGGTTCCTTGGGGCTAGCTGGTTGTGTTCCACTCCCCCAGGCACTATCTTGCAACCACGGGGTTTCGGGTTCAGTCCCACTGCATGGCACCTTGGGCAATTGTGAGTAAAAGTGGTTGGTGGAAGCCCATTGTGTATATGTCTCACCATGTCATTACGTTGACACCGCTTAAAAAAAACAATTGTCATTTGTTTATGTCCCATAACTTAGCTGTTCAGCAATAGAGACCGATAGAATAAGTATCAGACTTAAAAATAAGTACTGGGGAACAATCAATATGGCTGAGAGGAGATTGATCCTGAAGAACTCGAGAATACCAAACTTATACCCAAACACTAAATCAAAGATATTTGGCCTTTGCATGCATCAAAAGAAGTACATCCTCCACAGCTAGACTCGATCATTTGTGTATCCATAGTTTACATTGGGTACACCATATGGAATTTCTCCTTACTCATTTTCTGCATATCAAGCATGGCTATTTCCCTAATGGTAGCAGGGTCCTGTTTTCTTTTCTACTTACTAAAACTTTAGTCTTTGCTAAGTTTACTTTGAAGCCCTCTCGATTCTAGGTTTTGTTTCCACATCTGGAATTTCTCCTATAATTCTAGATTTATCTATGAGTACTAGATCATCACCATACAGGAGTTCCCATGGACAGCTGGTCTTAAATTCCTCTATTTTGGCCGGGAGAACAATAATAAACAAGAGTAGACTGAGGACCGAGCCTTGATGGACACCTACTTGCACACTAAATTCATTGCCAACTTCCAGTATCTCTGTACATAGCTTACACCACTCTCACAAACCATTCTTCTAAACATAGATTTCTTAAAGACCACCAAATTAGAGTGTGCTACCATCAAAGGCCTTTTCCAGATCAACGAATACTTGGTAGAGTGGCTTGTTTTTAGCTAAGAACTCTTGTAGTTAGCTATTTCACCAGGAAGAGAGAGCATCATCCGTACTTCGACCTGCATCTCATCAAAGCTAATTCTCTTCCTAATCAGCTCTGCAAAAACTCTTTCTGTTCTCTTCATAACTTGGTCCATTAGTTTGATGTCTCTGTAGTTGCTTATTTCTAGAGCATCTCCTTTACCCTTGTAGCAGTTTATGATGATACTGCTATGCCAGTCATTAGGTATGATACCTCCTTGTATTACCTAGTTTACTATACGAGTGGCTGGATGCAGTATGGCCGAATGGTTAAGAAGCTCGCTTTGCAATCACGAGGTTCCGGGTTTGCTCCCACTATGTGGCATCTTGGGCAAGTGTCTTTACTATAGCCTCGGGTTGACCCAAGCCTTGAGTGAATCTGGGTAGACGGAAACTGCAGAAGCCCATTGCATGGATTGTACCTGTAATTCAAAGATCCAGCCTTGACACTGTGTCATACCGATTCTGCCTGAGAATTACGTTAAAGGTACACACATCTGTAGAATGCTTACATATTAATTCAATGAGTAGGCCGTTCCATTGATAGAACACTCATCGAAAACGATAGAGAATCCATCATATGAATGACTAAGCTGGAGCCCTACTTTGAAGCTATATCTGTTTCCACACTTCTCTAGATAGTCATCTCTGAGTCGGCCTAGCTCTTACCCTGAAGTCACTAATCACTAACTCTTGTAGCCGGCCAGTTTCCTGAAGTTAGTGTTGCAAATGGTTAGGTCATTTGCTTCTCAAAACTCCAGAAGTCTTGATCCACCTTCATTCCACATACTGAATCCATAGCCGCCATGTACACTAGAGTATCCATCCTTTAGTGGACATGTCCACTAAAGTCAATAGCCGTGATAATGAAGTCACTGTAACTTTGTTATGGAAGTGGTCTGCAAGAGATTCTCATAGAAACAGTCCTTTTGTTCATGTCAGTTCCAATTGTGGTGCATAAGCAGAGATGATAATTGCTGTTGTGTTGCCCACAACTAGTCTAAGCTTAATTATTGTCACATACTCTGGCTACCTCAATTACTTTATCTATTCCTCTGCCAACAGTATATCTACTCCAGTATTGCTACCAACCTGGAAGAGTTTGTACCTATATTCTTTACCTGTGAAGAATCTGGCTGAGGCTCCCCTACATCTCACCTTTTGTACAGAGCACACATCTACTTGCAGTTGCTCTAGCATCTCTCCAAACCTACCTTTCATCGTGCCAATGTAGATAGTGGCAATCCTGAAGTGATTTACCTGAAAAGAAACAGGTGATCACTTGAGGGGGTTCTCACACATGGCCAGTTGTTTCCATCTAACCACACCACTCTCGTGCACAGCACTAACATGGTGTTAAACCCTATCTGTGTATACAGGACTTTCATTATATTTGTGCCAGTTATGGATGCCCTACCTCGTCAGATGTTTTAAGCATCTCAGCAACTATCCCTGATGGACCATCTGCCTTCCCTGCCTTCACATTCTTAATTGTGCTCGAGACCACACTGCTGTCAACTTGAATGGTTAGTCTCTCAGAGTGAAGGGCAGATTGTATGGTGCTTGTGTACAAAGTGTGATACTGCATGGCAGCGAAACATGGGCCTTGAATACTGAATACTGAAGATTTGCAATGGTTGGAAAGAAACAAAGCAAGCATGCTCCAATGGATGTGTAATGTTAGTGTGCATGAACAGAGCACGAATAAGCTAAGAGAAAATTTAGTTATAAGAGGAATCAGATGTAGTATGCAAGGAAGAAGACTGTGCTAGTATGGGCATGCAATGCTTATGGAAGAAGCCAGTTGTATAAAGAAGTGCTGAACACTTGAAATGGATGGAACATGTGGAAAAGAGAGACCTAGGAAGACATGGGACGATGTGGTGATGAGATCTCAGGAAGCTGAACCTCATGATAACTAGAGACTGCAATGATTGGCACCACACAATGTAGGAGAAGACCCTCTGGCGCAAGTTTGGCAAATTGATCATTAGAAATTAATGGTGATGGTGGCTGGGTGGAAACACTGGATCTCCTATGCAGTATACTCCTGTTAAGTTCCCATCTATTTTCTGCACCCTCTAATTTATCACCGCCTATCCTATTCACTCTACCACCCTGCCTGTGTCACAAGGGATGGCATTTGTTCTGCCAGTCCATCTTCACCTATCATTATCATTCCTATCACCCCACACACCATCACACTGCTTATCACTATCTCTCTTCTACCATGAGGTGTAGGTTGACATTGGATCTGTCCATACAGACCTACCACGCTCTACTTCTCCCCATATGTCCCTTAGTAGGTAAGCGCACTAAATGTCCACTATCATTTACCTCTGCTGCTATCCATCACATGATCTCTCTTACTTTAACACATCTATGAGAAATCTATACCACAGCTACTCAAACCGTCTCCTACCAGCACCCAATATGTAGTCACCACTATCTTTCCCCATCACACTCATACTCTACCCCCACCCTCTCGTAATCACAGCTTCCTCCATCACACCCATACTCTTACCCTGCCGCCCTCTCGTACATCATTCACCTTCTATTCTCAAACTTAGTCTCCGTTCTTTGAGTGCAAACGTGACCTATGTAGAGGAGAGAGGACTCTTCAGCCTGCAAGAGACAAAGCATACTCTTGCCACAATAAAATGCACCCAGTACACTGGTTGGTGATAGGAAGGGCATCCAACTATAGAAAACAAGCCAAATGAAACGTAGGAGTGAGACATGGGCCACCAACCTGTCTAGGAGTGTGGTGACTCCAAATAGGAACTGACTTGGTCAAAAATCACACATCCAACCCATACCAGCATGTATAGGTGGGATCAGTCGTATTTCTCTGGTTACCAATGCAGCTGTGTTCTCTGTTGTAGTGCTGTTGGTGTTTGGGAGGAGCAGCCATGATGACAAAAATCTACACCATACTGCTGTAGATTTGTCATCATCATGGGAGCTCACGAGAGACACTACATCGCAAAAGGTGGTCACACTTGTTCAACAAGTAGACAGCCATCATATATATACATATACACACACACACACACACACTGTATGTATATATATATATATATATATATATATATATATATACATACATACACATATATATATATATACATACATACACACACATACATACATACATACACACACACAGGCATGGCTGTGTGGTTAAGGAGTTCGCTTTGCTTCGGGTTCAGTCCCACTGCATGGCACCTTGGGTAAGTGTCTTCTACTATGACCTCGGACCGACCAATGCCTTGTGAGTGAATTTATGCGTGTGTGTGTGTTGTGTTTGTGCATGCGTGCGGTCGCTTAACGCCGTTTGTCGCTGAAACCGACCAGTGACATTTGTTTAGGTTCCTAATAACCAGATGGCCGGCCGTTCAATGATTCCCATACTGAATCAGTAGGGTTGGTGACAGGAAGAGCATCCGACCGTAAAATGCTGCCTCAAGAAAATCTCCATCCAACCCATGCTCGCATGGAAAAACAGATGTAAAAATGATGATGATGATACACACACATTATATGTATACCACATTATATGTATACCACATTATATGTATACATATATATATGCATGCATGCATGCATTATATATATAACCACTGTTTGAAATGGGAACACTGAAGAATTAAGCGTTTCATTAGCAAGTTCAAAACCTACCACGAGGAGGGATGGGGCTGCTTTGCCAGGTTAGCTTACATTAAATAAAACATTTTTCAAGGAGTGCTCCTGTGACACAATGAGATTTGGAAATATTTTTACATAAATATCATGCTATGATATGTGTTTAAAAAAGAAAAAAGAAAAGTGATGAGAGAACAAGAGTAATGCATTCATGCTATTTTTACTGGATTCGAGATTCTACCAGCTAGACTTCTGCTCTCATTGCTACTGCCTGTGGGGAAGACATGGATGCTGAAAATATCTTAGAGTATGAGACTAACTGTGCCATAGCAAATAAGAAAAATAGCCATTATATGGTTAACTTACTTATTGTTCCTTCATTACTTGGGACTAAATCATCTCTGTGTTTATATGTAAATTAGATTTAATTAGATCTAAGTGTTCTATGCTTCCAGTAGAATGGTTGTGAGATAAATTTAAAAACGTAATGGAGCTAACTTGACTTTAAAATGAAATGAATGTTAGATTCAAGAATCTAGGATTGCAAGTTAAACTGTCAGAAACTTTACCTACCCAACAACAAATATTAACATTAACAAACCTAAAGGATCATTGAAGAAAAAAGACAATCTGGCAAAGCCAATAAAAGGTGCCAGCAAGCAACACATTAGACATTTCAATATATTGATTTCTTTAAGTGAAAAATCAATTTTTGTAAGGAAGGCAGTGTAGTTGATTGAATTTATCCAGTATATTACCATTTTCTGTCTTAGAGACAACTCCAGGGATTTGGTGAAAGGCATGTTTGGCCCTGGCAGGATGTTAACTCAGAACAGAGGCTGACTAGTATTTTTGTTAACTCATTGCCTTTAGAAGTTCTAATATAATTTCTTAAGTAGGCATGGCTGTGTGGTTAAGGAGTTCGCTTTGCAACCACGTGGTTTTGGGTTCAGTCCGACTGCATGGCACCTTGGGTAAGTGTCTTCTACTATAGCCTCAGGCCGACCAATGCCTTGTGAGTGAATCTGGTAGACGGAAACTGTAGAAGCTCGTCGTATATGTATATATATATGTGTATATGTGTGTGTGTATGTGTGCATCTCATCGCTCGGCGCTGTTATCGCTGAAACCGACCGGTGACATTTGTTTATATTCCTAATAACCAGATGCCCGGCCATTCAGTGATTCAGTGTTGTGATTCCAATACTAAATCAGTATGGTTGGTCACAGGAAGAACATCCGACTGTAAAATTCTGCCTCAAGAAAATCTCCGTCCAACCCATGCTAGCATGGAAACACGGACATAAAAACGATGACGATGATGACACACACACACACACAGGCACACACACACACAGCCCTAGACTGCGTTTCATCATAGTACTTTTTATTTCTAACACTGAATCTACAATTCTTTATGTTGAAACTATCTGTTACCTTTCAGTCTCTATGTTTTGAGTATTTTATGGAGAAGAGGAGTCTCTTATTGTTCAATGAAGTTCTTACTGCTTTTAAAACTCTGCGAAAAACACCTATAACCTCTGGTCCACATATATTAGGGTAGCCTTTGCTCGATCATCGCTTCAACTGCTTGAAATAGCTACTAATTCTCCCTCAAATCAAACAAGGAAGGGACACATTCGTCTCTGATGTAGTCCCTGATATACAAAGGGACAGGATGGTTACAGTTGGAGTGCCTTTGATCATACGGCTGCTGCTCGAACAGGGCTCACTTGAAGCTAAACAACAACAACAACAACCTGTGGCCCACAATGCACTGTTTGACAGGGTACTGGGTGCATTTTATCGTGGCAACAACTCTAGTGAGGTTGTCATGCCCTCAACAAGATCAAAGTGACCTCTCAACCCTAATGTTATCTCTACTCTATAAAATATATATATATATAAAATTCATAGATATATCATATATATAAGTGATATATAAGAAATTTATTGTTCATTTGCCATCATTTTCAGTGTTAGCAGCAGTAGTATCACCACTATCATCATCATCATCATCATCATCATCATTATCATAATAATCATCATCAGCAGCAGTACTAACATCATGATAATTATCACTGCCATCAGCACCATTATTACCATCATTTTCATCATCATCATCACCACCACTACTATTACCATTGGCATTATATGCACTGCTAATACTATTATGTCTACCCCTGTTATGTCATTATCATCATGATCTTCATAATAATCAGCAGCAGTATCATCATCACTATAGTTGTTGCTGCTGTCATTATTATTTTTGTCACCATCATCATCATCAGTATCATCATCACCAGAATCATCACCATCATCGTCAACCTCATAGTTGTTAATGTCATTGTTATCATCGTCACCATCATCATCAGAATCATCATAACATCTCATTATCATCATCACTATCATCATCATCACCATCATCATCATCATCACTATCATCATCATCACCATTATCATCATAATCATCTTTATTATCATCATCATCATTTCAATACCTTCATCATCATCACGATCTTCCCATACAATCATCATCACCACGATCATCACTATCATCACGGTCATCATCATCATCATCATCATCAATATCATCATCATCTTTAACATCATCATCACTGTAATTATCATCGTTGTTGTCGCTGTCATCATCAGTATCATAATAAACATCATCATCATCATCAATTTCTATCTTCACATTATACTCTTCTTTCTCCTTTAATCAACCTCCACCTCTTCTTCATCGTTACACCACCCCGCCCCCTCCACCTCTTCTTCATCGTTACACCCCCCAC
>JAOPJM010518460.1:0-10754 GCA_027124095.1 Muusoctopus leioderma
ATATGAAATTAAATTGCTTTATCTTTATGAGTTTATGTATATACTATAATATTTATTTCATTTGCTTTTGTTTTAATTTTGCTAATATATATTTTCGTGATTTAGCAAATAGTTTCAAATTTGAAATGAGATAACGGATAATTTCTCAAATAATTATTTTCTTTTCTTTTATTTTGGTGATAAATTATAACCGAAAACAATCAAACGAATACTATCTGCAATAAATTGAATATATCTACTCACATATGTTGTAGCTCGCTAAATATGTACTGATGATAATTAAGGAAGTGATCTGCAATGCACAATATGCATGTCAGATACGTATGAAAGCTGTCAAGTATATAATTTGACAAATTTATTCAATTTTCTAATAGATTAGAAATGATATATGTACATATTTTCTTTTTTTTTTTCGTATTTAACTTACACATTATAGAAACATAGCTTTCAAAATATCAGATAATATATTGGCATTTTAAAATTAAATTTCAGCTTAATGCTTATGTTTGAAAATAGAAATGTTATGATTATCCTATATGAAAACAAATGACGTATACAGTAATTAAAGTTAACACTTTAGAAGAATGATAATGCAGTAATAGTTTAATATTATTGAAAATAAAAACATATTTGTGAGATATATTTAAAGTACAGGATGCAAAGTTAATAAAATGTACATTCCTCTTGCATAATGCATCATTGCATTTATATGATATGAAATGATAATATTACTACAATGATCAAAGGTGAACTGTCCATATACTGCAATCTAGTGGGGGCGTCCAAATATAATTATCAACATTGGAAATGTCATATATATACTCTAATAGCAATTTGTATTCGTTCTGTTCAAAGTATAGCCACGAAAAAATATCTAGAAACTATCAAATTATAAGCATCTTGAAATGGAAAGCAGCTGGATGCGGGATAAGAAAGCACAATCTTTAGTAATAGTAATGCGAACAGTAGACTTGATGAAAGGAATATATAGCAAAGTGGTCACAAATCTACATGCAAACTATAACTTCGGTGGGTACAGCCCATAATCTACACAAGAACATTGCGATTCAATATCATAACTCACACATTACATCTTCTGCACAGCTGAGACAACACATATTCTACACAGTATCTACACAATGATATAACACAAACAACTCACTACATACTCTACATTTTGCTGAACTAGGAGACCCATTTATAAATTTAAAAAAAAATCTGATTTAGGAGAAATTCAGCTTCAATGATGTAACACAACTAACACAATTCTTGATACTGTATATATGCCATCACCGATGGATATATAGAATAGCACATCCTCGATTTCTCCTTATATATGATGGATATCGCCATTGTGAGGTATTTTCTGAAACAATACAACGTTTTGTATCATGATACCCTACACTAGTCCCAACGAAATGAATATACTTGGAGACACCAATACCAAAGCTGCTCTATATACACATATCCACCTAATTTCAATTCCTTTATAAAAACAATTCTGTACTCCTCATATGAACTTCGACATTTGTTTAAAAAATAACATCGTAAAAATACTATGGAACTTTAGCATACAGACGGCGAGATAGCACATAATAAACCCGATATTATTTTTCACGATACAAATGACAATAGCGTACAAATTATGGACATAGCAATACTAAATGACTATACTGCTGCGCACAAGCGAGCGGATTAGCTGCATAATTGTCCCGACCTATCCGTTGAATTAACCACTTAACGAATTTGCCCGAGTTATCTCAGCCTCCACTTGTTAAATTTTTACTAGTTTTTTAAAAATAAATAAGATGGTTAAGTGGTTAATAAGATAGGACACATAAGGAAAATTGCTATCATCCCATTTGTAATTGGGACAACTGGGATGATTCACAAACCACTTATGTAAAGACATTAGCACATTATCTATAATAATAGCCATAGGCACGTCCCAGAGAATAGCAATACTAGGATCTGTAAATATTAAGGTTTTCTCTTAACATTCCTTGTGAACTGTGGACACTTCTGTTGATCTTCAGCATTTGTTTTAACATTTAACAGTTTTGTTAACATTGTACATATTACACAAGTTTTCACGATGTGAAATTACCCCCCAGTACTTGACTGCTACTTTATTTTTATTGACCCCGGATGAATGAAAGACAAATTTGGCCTCCGCGGGATTTGAACACAGAATGTAAATTGCCGAAAAAAATACTGCAAGATATTTTTATCCGACGCTCTAATGGTTATGCCAATCCACTGCCAGCAGCATCAGTAGTAGCAGTAGTAGCAGCAGCAGCAGTAGCAGTAGTAGTACAGACCTACGTCAATTAAATTCTAGCAGTTTAATGAATAATAAATTGCATGTTTTACATATTTTATCTATTCCTTTCATTGTTGCCCTTTATTCAACGTAATGTAAATTAGGGCCCATCGCCATTTTGTTTAACATTTCCCCTCTCCATTTCCTTACAGAAAGGCTACAACGCAATATTTGATTTTGATTTTAATGTTTGATTGTTTATTTCTTAATTAACGTATTTTTTTCTATTTTTTCTCATTATTTATTTATTTTTGATATGAAGAATGATTTGCTAATGTGAAATGGTTTCATTTTAATATATAGCTTGACTCGTCTTTTGGTAAGCCATTCGTGCATGTATATATATATATATATATATATATATATTATATTGTGTATGTATGTGATATTGCATGTATGTATGTGTATGGTTGCGTCTATATATGCAGGCATGCTCGCCTCAATGTATGTATATGTGTATATGTATGTATGTATGTGTATGTGTGTGTGTGTGTATGCATATATGTATGTATGCGTGTACACATGCATCTGTTGTTGCGTTTATTTATGCGTTTACGTTTGCGTGTGTGTATGATTGCGTCTGTGTATAGGTCAAGGATTGTGCATGTGCATATGAATGAAGCTTTAATATACACAAAATTATGCATTACTAAATAACAACAGAAAATAGATTGCATAACCATAAACAATAATTTGTCCCAGAGAATGTCAATACGACCATATTCTACGATATACTAATGTACACAGGCAGAGAGAGATTAAGACAAATCAACAGTTCTGAGGAATGACTAGGGAAGGAAACGTCAGTACCAAGAAACGGTTGCAGTTAAAAACATAACCCAAATCACAGGATTTCGTTCACACAATTACATAATAAGCAGAAAAAAGTAACAATACTCACTACACACATTATGTATACTACACTAAATGTAATAGTAAAGATAAAAATACAAGACAAACCACCGCATGTTCCCAATTCATTCAGTGCTGCGCTAGTTTCTTCAATGAAAGAACGCGATAAAAATAAGTCTACATAATAATAATAATAATAATAATAATAATTGTTTCTAATTTAGGCATAAAGCCAACAAGCCCTGGTACTTGACTGGTACTTTATTTTATCGACCTCCGGCAGGATGAAAGGTAAAGTTGACCTCGGCGGGATTTGAACGCAGAACGCAGTGAGACAGAAAGAATACCGTAAGGTATTCTGTCCGACACGCTAATAATAATAATAATAATAATTATTTCTAATATTGGCACAAGGCCAGGCATTTTTAGGGTAGGGCTAAGTCGATTAAATCGACCCAGTACTTGACTGGTACTTTGTTTATCGACCCCAGATGGATTCAAGGCAAAGTTGGACTTGGTGGGGTTTGAACTCAGAATGTAGTGAGCCGGAACGAATACTCCAAGGTATTCTGTCCGACACTAACGATTCCGCCAATCCACGGCCTCTAAAAAATGATAATCTGATCAGATTTGTATTATTAAGTTACTTTTAGAATGAATTTGGTGTTTTACGAATATTTTTTATAGTATTAAGGCGTACTTTTGAAGAGCTGTGAGATATGTTAATGAGTACATACTATGTGTGAGATTGTCATACATCGTATGTACTCTGCAAAAGTTATGTTATTGAACTCATTGTCGAGCAGATTGTGTACTATATCTAGTAGGTTTAATTTGGATTGTGTGCTATGGCTTGTAGTGATAGTTTATGGATTGGGTGCTATGCCTAGTGGGATTAGTGTGTTGACTGTGTGAAAGTATGATCCTAGTAAGGAGCTTTGTTGTGGTTCATATTTATCATTCAACATGTTCGAATTATTGTTGGTTCTCATTTTATTCTCGTACTTGGTAACTGTATATTCTCTGAACAGAAATATCTGTCAGAGACTTTCGTATATTTCTCAGATTATATCTAGAAATGTTTGATCTGATCTTTTTGTAAGTTTTTTTTTTCAACATCTCCACATAAATATATCGGAATAGCATTGCAAAAGATGAGATTTAATGCATGCTTATCTCACGTAATGTAGAAGTGTTGCATATTGACTAATGGATACAGCTAGACAGCCGGTCCTGTATGTAAATATATTCTTGTATTTTTAAAACTTTAGGCAGTTTAAAATTATGCGGTAAATGTCGTTGCTGTTTAGACCCAGGTAAACTCTCATCAAGCTTAACTAAACGCAAGTGACCATTCTGTATTTAAGATACTAGGATGACATGTGTGGAACATTTGGTTGTGATTTTTAACAGATCTACTAAACACGTCCAGGCTTCCTCATTGGCTAGATATTCTGTAGTCTGTTTATAGTGATTACATAGTCTGAATCTATAAATTATGCCTATCGTTTTATGATGGTATATTATTATTATTATTATTATTGTTGTTGTAGAAACAATTATTATTATTATTATTATTGCTGGCTACTGATCAACTTAGAAACATTTCGTTTCTTTTTTTTTACCTCCGAGTTTCTGTGAAATTATTACCCTTCATAATGGATCAATTCTTTCCTACCATGTTTGCAGGACACTGACCAAAGCAATTTTTTCACTTCCATGTTCCGTTAATACAATTCTCTTGAGTTTTCACCTTGATGTCGTCTGTTATCTTAACATTTTCTGAGTTGTATTATGCAGATCAGCCTTTAGTTACTCTCGTTATCGTATTTTTCGAGACCCACTGTTTTTATGGTATAATTACTATCTATTAGTTTCTGGAAGCACGCGTATCTTAGCCCTTCCATCTACTTCGAATTATTCGAGCTCACGAAGGAGCTTCTATCTGTACACCCGATTTGCTAGAAATAGCAGGCAAATATTCTTCAAATCGCACTTTAACGCCTTACGAGAAGAAAGGGGAGGGCAATGGGTAATCTCGTCCTATATACACTGTATCTGTATAGAAAATGGGATGGTTACAGCCGGAACGCCTTTGATCATAGATCCGTTGGATTGGAGCTGACCTGGAGCTAAATAACAACAACGTGCAATTAATAGTTTCGGTGGTGTTCTAATGTTCTGGATTCATTCTCTAAATCTAACTTTTGTGTTCGTTTTAATTAATTAGACTATATTTAATGAAGATGGGTGCTAATGTTTCGAATTTCTTAAAGTTTCCGCCTAGTTCATATCAACTGGTTAACTGGTTTTATGTCATGCATGTAAGGGATTGTTTTACGATTTATCCATACCATTAGTAACTCTTCATTGTTTTGTTTCACAAAGATGTTTGGGTGGAGAATAAAGCTAGTATAGGAATATTGGGAATGAGGAATTTTCTTACACAACTTTCGTTTAGTCATGCGGTTGTTGTCGGGCAGAATACCTTACGGTATTCGTTCTGGCTCACTACGCTCTGAGTTCAAATCCCACCGAGGTCAACGTTGCCTTTCATCCTTCCGGGATCGATAAAATAAAGTACCAGTCAAGTACTGGGGATTGTTGGCCTTGTGCCTATGTTAGAAACAGTTATTAGATTCTCTTTATCTTACTGTATCAGTGAGATATTATATTTTGACACAGCATTTTCATACACAACTTGGAGATTACAGCTAGAAAGTATTTCCAATATGGAAGTGTGTAATATACTGCGGAATACGTTTTGCAAAACAATTCATGGCATTCGGATTTTTTTTTCCTTTTCTTTCTCCTTTCTTTTCCTTTTTGCTGTCTTCAATAAATGTTCAAATTAACAATAGTTCGTTTTAATATCCTTGCATTCTTTTCCCAACAGCAGCAACAATAGTAGTAGTAGTAGTAGTAGATTAAATGATCTTTCTGTAGCTGAAATTCCTATGATTTCGAGTAAGCAGTATATTTATGTATATATAAATATCTTTATGTACTCAATATTGTTTTTGTTCTTGAAATACCCCTATGTAGAATATGTGATTTGTGAATTAATGTCATTTTTTTCTGGTGTTGCTGTTGTTTTTGTATACATATTATGTATGACATTTTACCTGTGTTTTCAGATTTTCGTTTTAACAACGCGTCAGTTTACAATTTTAATGGAGACTGTTTCTACATTAATCCTGAACATACGTTTTATCTCACATTATTAATATTTATATTTTCCTATGTTTGCAGACCACCTTGCTGGCTATAATCTCTTCAAAAACATGAATATTGGCAAAGAGACATACATTACTTACCATATATGACAGAAATATAATATTACAGTAAGCTTCCATTTTCACAGAAATATTCCGTAGTAATTCTTGTTGTTGCTGCGGCTGTTGTTTACCTTAATGTCAGCTCCAAACTTGAACATCCTGTCTTTTTGGAGGTATCTGAGACTATATTTACCAATGTGTCACTTCCTTATCTAAGACGGTATGGCTTCATTTGAGGGATATTTCGCTGCGGCCATGAAGAGGATCCCTTGTTGCTTGTTGTTGCTATTTGCTCAGACACAGGTCATACACGATGGAGGAGATATATTATATGAAGCATCCAGGTGTAACTGTTTCTTCAAACAGACTGTGTTTAAGAACATATTGATGTTTTTTTTACTACAGTAGGGAGTGATCTGAAGGAGTTCGGGAAACTATTTATAGTGGGTAGACTGACCTCTGAGGTTCCATAGTTAGCTCGCATAACTTGGAGTATAGAAACTCGGTGGTCCTTGAGGATATTATTTCGTATAAGATTAAATAAACCATTTATTATATACCCTCCCTTACTAATAATATTCACAGGCATTGTTAAGAAGTTCGTTTCGCAACCAGGTGGTTCCAAGTTCGTTCCCACTGCGTTGCACCTCGAACAAGAGGCTTAGACTATAACTTCGGGTAGAACTGTACCTTATGAGCGTAACATGGTAGACGGAAACTGTACAGAAACCACTCTTTTATATCTATATCTATTATACAATATTATACACATAAAGTGATGTGCTCGGTATTTGTTTATCGCTTAGTCAAGAGGAAGGAGAGGGTATATGCCCCTTTTCAGGGCCTTTGAGACTGGTAGGGAGAGAGGATAGTATCCTGAGAACGGAGTCCCGGCCAGAATACTCGCAACAGAGTGGACTCCGCTAAAGGCACACAAGGGCCAGATGGGGGTGTTAAACCGAACGGCGGTTTACGTCTGCGCACTCAAGTAGGCCACGGGCGGGATTTGAACTCAGTAGGCAAAGAGCGGGACAAATACTGTAAGTTATTCCATCCGATGCTCTAATAGTACCGCCAGTCCACCGCTCTAGACGCGTATTTTGTTTTTAGACTCTGGAAAGATGAAAGGCAATGCTGACCTCGGTCGAATTTGAACTCAGAGCGCAGTGAACCGGAATGAATACTGCAAGCCATCCAATGCGACAATCTAACGACTGTCAATTCGCTATGGTATGTAGTGAAAGCAAGCATTAAAAATAAGACTACTGTAAAAATGTAATGATTAATACTAATCCTTTCTTTTATTAGCTACAAAGACCTTACATCCATCGTCATTCATTCAATACAAGACATGAAACGGTCAAATCGGGCTTACCGACATGTGGGGTGAAACAGTATGTGTTTTCGTTGTTTTTTAAACGTTGTCCAATTTTACAGATTAAAAATGTATGCAAATATAGATGAACATAGAAATAGTTACATGTAATAATTAAAATATTATACAAAAACAAACAATAATTAAAATAAGATATTTTGTAAAATGTTGTAATAATTAAAATATTATACAAAAACAAACAATAATTAAAATAAGATATTTTGTAAAAATAACATAGAAAATATGTCTGGGTTTCCACCCACACGCGGATGGGCACCCACTGTTTAGATCGGGTTACAGCCGATGTGTTGCAACACATCGGCTATGACTCCCTGTATCTCTTCTTTCAAAGACATTGAATCGTCCCTGCAGTTTCTAGCCTCCATCCACTGCTCATATTGTAAACTCGTGCAACCAAAGCTGCCCCGTTAACATTATCTGTGAGGGCTGGGGTAATAATATTTCAACGTCATCTGGAAATCTTTGTTTTAGTGTGTCATGATAAGACGGTATCATTTTTACTAAGAGTCGATCTTTAGCGTGTTTTTTGCTGCCGCAATGCGATGGATTAGAGAATACCAGAAATATAAATTACAGTAAAGGTGGGGATTGACATGAAGTAAATTATGATATAAGAGGCATGAACAATAGCAGTACGAAAGAAAAGAATTTAAAATTTACCTATAAGGAGACAGCTGTCTGGAGTCAAATAGGGAACCATGCAGATCCCGGATTACTTTTACTGCCAAAGTACCCTTTCTCATCCGCATACTCTGACGACAGGTGCTTACTGACCATGAGCAATTCGAATGGGACATTTAGCAAATTCTCCTGAGAGAAGCAAACCCCCCCCCCTCCACCTGTATCTTCTTTGCATATGCACTGCGGCGCCAGCATGTGAGCAGGCGTGTATCACATGGGCTGTGCCTGCATTACTCCCTTATTCTCGGTTTTATGCACTAGACAGACACTTCCCTTTGACATGCCTTCTTTGAGGGAGTACACATCCTGCAACACATCGGCTAGGACTCCCTGTATATCTTCTTTCAAAGACATATTGAAACCTCCCTGCTGTTTGAAAAGCACGGTTATATCATCCTCCTGACCTTGTTACCCAGTCTTTCTCGATACACTTCATCTATAACTCGTATTTTTCCTGGATTTGGATAATATCGAGGAGGTCCATAAGAATGAAAACGTTGGCAAAAATGACATTGTGTTGTGGTTGTCGTTTGTACTGTTTAAATTAAACGTTTCAACATTATTCTTGTTTGTATTTCTCATTCAGTTCTCTGTGTTTAATGTTCATGTTTGTCTATTTCTTTTTGAAATCTACTGTCGTGTTTGAAAACCATTGGACGGTGCGCTTGTTTACGATATTGAGACTCACACATAGAAACAGAACAACTCATACAAATACAAATATACACAAAAGAATATAACAAAACACACGAGAAACACAAAAAGATGAATTGCCACAAACTAATAAAAACAGCACAACAGTAGCAACCACACTAAACACGTTTTGAGACCTTAAAACACAAAAGGAAAACAAAAAATTGAAATGACATCTCTTCCAGGGAATGACCTTTTAAAACTACGATGAATACATAACAATGTAAACGATTATATTCACCTAAATTTGAAAGCAGTAGCACGGCATAATTCCTAAGTGTTTTGTAAGCAATAAACTGACTATATAGTTGACATTTTAATTGCAATATACTACGCCGATCTGATTTGCGCTATATATATATTCCAGGAAAACGAAAATCTTCGGGTGGTACTCCAACGCGAAAATTTGCTGAGATTGAAGAAACATCATATTATTACAAATAACCTGTATGTTATCGATCTATAATATTTACATAATTGAACTAGCTTAATATCAAAATTATCAATAATTTAATTGAGGTAATTTAACGTGGTAACCTTTAGAAGTTTCGTTTTATCGATATAATCGATATAAAACCAAATCCCAAATGAGGATATAAAGTCCATGTAGATGAGAATAGTTTAGATTATCATTCACGCTAGGAAGACACGAATCAATTTCCCATACAGTAGCTTGTAATTTAGCTGTTTAAAGCTGAAATGTGTCACTCGACACTGCTTGCAAATAGTTATATGACATTTTAAATATTATTTGTAATAAAGGAAAAAGAAAAAAAGAAGAACAGAGAGAGACTAAAACAAAACGTAAGTAAAACTGCTGTTTCAGGATGTTTTGCTCAATTGTTTTCCTCTGGGGTGTATTTGATGTCGTCCAAAAGAAGAAAAATGAACAGAAAAGAAGTGAATATGCGAAATACTATAAGGGGAACAATGGGAAAAGAGAGATTGAGAGTGTTATTAAAGAAAGCTAATGAGAAATACAAAGAGAGAAGGTGTACTATCGATTAACATCAGATACATAAATACATATATATATATATATATACATATAAATCCATGCCCGAACCGAAGTGCCAAGTGGAATTATATGCAACAGTGCCACTATACGCTCAATGTTTAAGCATGGCTAAAATCAGGGCGGCGAAAAGTCTCAGAGTGGCTAACGCTCCTATATGACACAGATATACACCGAGGCACGTACATTTATTCAATGAATTAACACTGCTAACTGAGAGAGGACAAGGCAATATTTTAAAAATAAGGATAGAGGAGGTTCCTTTGAAACTCACAGCTTACCGCTAGCTAAGAGAAAAGCAAGGCTATACTCCAAAAAATAAAGAGAAATATTTACCGTATTATCTCCCATATATATATATATATATATATATACCTATCTATATATATCTATCTATATATATATATGGAACCTTCCTTCATATATTGCATACTCTTCAATGTTTAATTAATTTTAATCCTAGTTATCGAGTGCTTTTGGTTTTTATAGCCCATTAATTAATTATATATTTTGCTC
>JAOPJM010518487.1:0-10752 GCA_027124095.1 Muusoctopus leioderma
TGGGGTCGATCTAATCGATTTTCAAGGCGGTGCCCCAGCATGGCCCCAGTCCAATGACTGAAACAAGTAAAAGAGTATATATAAACCCAGCACTACAGGATAACAGAACACTTTATAGTGCTCTTATTCTTTACAGCGGAGAGTTCTGCCTACTATTGGTATGCAGACTGAGCTGATCCAGCAAGAGTTAATAAATTTTGACCATGGTCACAGTGCTGTCATATGAACCATTAACCCTTTAGTCACTAGCTAAATATTCTACAAGGTTGGGCATCTCTACCACACCATGGAGAAAGTAAAATAATTGTTTCTAACAAAGACACAAAGCTAGAAATTTGAGTGGGGTGGAACAGTCGAATATATCGCCCCACCCCACCTCCCAGTACTTCACTGGTATTTTATTTATCAACCCCCGAAAGGATGAAAAGAAAAGTTGACTTTGGCACCTGGGTTTAACACCACCACCTGGCTCTTGGGTGCCTTTAGCAAGGGCCACTCTGTTGCAAGCATTTGGTCCAGGTCTCCAGTCTTAAGGTAACTTCCTCCCTTCTCTCCTACCAGTCTCTGATGCCCTGAAGTGGGTCATGGTACTAACCTTTCCTTCTCTGATATGATACTCATTTACTTTTTATCATTTTTTAATGGCATGACTCTACCACAATGTAATTGTTTCAGTTTCAACACAGAAGCTCGGATCGAGTTTAAACACTCAATCTCATTAAGTTTCCAGGCACAAATAAGAATCAAGTGTCGGTTTCAAGCTTAGATCAGATTTCAACACACAATCTCCTCAAGTTTCAACACAAGTTCAGATCAAGTTTCAGGTTCAAGCTCAGATTAACTTGCAACGCACAAGCTCGGATCAAATTTCAACAAGCTCAAATTAAGTTTCAACATGCATTCTCATCAAGTTTCAATGCTTGAGCTCAGATCAAAGTTTCAACACAATCTCAGATCAAGTCATTTACCAAACAAGTACATCTCAAGAATAAATAAACTATTTATAAGATCAAGTTAATTTACACTTTTTTCTCTTGATATTTTTTTATTTGTCTTTAAATTACATTTACCTTAAGTTTATTTGTGTCTGTTTTTAACATTTGGTATATATATTATAACTTGTGTATTTGTCTTCATTACAGCCCATTTTAAACACAAATGTTGATAACATTTATTTCATTTAAAATAATTTTTACAAAAATAATTTCTTTGATTATTGTTTCATACAATGCTGGGAAAATGGTTTTCCAGAAACTTGTACAAAACAATATATGCCATGATGGGATATTGATATCTATTTATTAATTGATTGATCGATTTTTTTTTTTTTTTTTTTTTTTTTTTAAATTTATATTGGATAGATATGATGCAGTCATATAAATATGTAAATCTTTGACAGCAGAATCAATAATAATAAAAATTTCTAACTTAGACACACTAACACCAATTTCGTGGGCGGGGAATGTAGGCAGTTTAATCAAGTCCCAGTAGTTTACTGGTACTTTATTTTATCGACTCTGGAAGGATGAAAGGGAAAGTTGACCTCGGCCGGATTTGAACTCTGAACATAAGTAGTCGGAATAAATACCACAAGGCATTTTTGTCCAACGCTCTAACAATTCTACCAATCCACCACCCTCATAATTATATTCCTTTCTAATATTGGCACAAGGCCAGAAATTTAGGGGGTGGGGTAAGTCAATTAAATTGACCCCCAGTACTTGACTGGTACTTTGTTTATAGACCCCCGGAAGGATGAAAGGCAAAGTTGGCCTCGGTGGGGTTTGAACTCAGTGTAGCAAGCCAGAACGAATACTGCAAGGCTTTCTGTCCGACGCACTAAGGATTCAGCCAATCCACCACCCATTAATAATAATAATAATTGTTTCTAACGTAGGCACAAGGCCAGAAATGTTGGGGGTAGGGGTAATAATATAATAGTAATAGTAGTAATAACCATTTCTTTATCTTAATAATAATCTGAAATGTATTTAAAAAAGCAAATTTAAAAAATAAAAATTTGAATTTTCTTTGACACCAGTTGGTAACTTAAGTGGAACTCCTTCCTGCGAATTTCATAACTCTGTTGGTCATGATGACAGCTTTTGCAGCAGCCTGAAAGAGAAGAAAGTTAAGCTGATGATGGTGGTGGTGAATACTATGTAGAGCATCATTATGTTGTTTGCTCCTGATCTCGAGTTCAAAGACCTTGAAGGCTCACGCCTGCTCCACCGATTCTGTCAAACCAATTTGCAAAACCTAAACCACAGCTCCGTGTGACACAGGAAGTAGCTAGCCGACGAGGGAGCCTTTAAGTGGTCATTTGACCTGCTAGAAATAGCAGCCAAATTTCTCTTAAAATTATACCCTACCGTCTAAAAAAAACGATGCTGAATAATACGGCCCTGGATACATTGTATCTGGGGAAAAAAGATAGGATGATCATGGATGGAATGTCTTTCATCATATATCTGCTCTATCAGGACTGACCTTGGGCTAAACACATCTGGAATGTCTTTCATCATAGGTTTATTCTATTAGGACTGACCTTGGGCTAAACACATCTGGAATGTCTTTCATCATAGGTTTACTCTATTAGGACTGACCTGGGGCTAAACAATACAGGAAGTAACTATAGAAAATAGTGATATATTCCTTCTATACACTCTATGGTCACAGGGGTAACCAACAGATAAACATCAGATTTCTACATTTGATTCCTCATTAATGAAACAATCCAGAATACATGGAGACAATCACCTTTAACTTCCTGCGCCCATTGAAAGATATCAATCTCTGTTTAGTTTTGAGCATGTTTTCATCCCTAGCTGCTTCTCCTGTTACCCAAGGATGCTGTAAAGCTTCTGTTGGGTTGGGACGCTTGGTAGCGTCTCGGATCAATATCTTAGAAATCAGATCCTGTAGAAAAGACAAAAGAAGAAAAAAAACGGTTTCAATATTTAAAAGAAATAATCTACTTCTCGTACTGTCTTCTGTACAACCGCCCACCAACACCCAATATGTAGCTACCACCATCTTTCTCATATTCCTCTTCCACTACCATCCAATCACTGCACCCCCTCCATCACACCCATACTCTTTCCCTTCCACCCTCTCATACATTACTCACCTTCTATTCACATTCTCGGGTCATGTTTGCCTTCAAAAAACAGATACTAAGTAGAGTAGAGAGGACTCTTTAGTCTGCAGGAGACCACAGCATCCTCTCTAGTGTTGGTGCCACGATAAAATGCACCCAGCACACTCTGCAAAGTGGTTGGTGATAGGACGGGCATCCAGCCATAGAAACCATGAGCAAAGCATGGTCCTCTGACCTGTCTAGGAGAGTGATGACTCTGAATAAGACTTTGTATGTGACATGCACAGGAGTAATTAGAGCACCCATGAAATCAATTCCTTCAAATGCTCAGAAGGCTGTATCATCATCATCATCGTTTTACGTCCGTTTTCCATGCTGGCATGGGTTGGACGGGTGATTTCGGCCCGCATCGATTTCTCATTGGAGTCCCCACTCTCCCAGACGGGTCGGCGGCCCACGTCTTGCTCGTAGAAGTAGTTAATTTGGTCACCTCGATAAGAGAAGCTATTATCAGTGGAAGGGGTGCTCTGAAAACATAGTAGTAGCCAGAGTAAGAACAGGATGGAAACAGTTCAGGGATCTGCTACCTCTGTAGACAACAAAAGGGTTCGAGAGAAGGGTAGATTGCATGATGGTTGTGTACAAAGTGCAGTGTTGTTTGATAGGGAAACATGGGCATTGAATGCAGAGGATGTGCGAAGGCTGAAAGAAATGAAACAAGCATGCTTCACTGAATGTAATGCTAATAGTGTGCATGAATGACGAAGCACAAATGAGCTGAGGGAAAAACTGGACATATGAGGAATCAGATGTGTGCAAAAGAGGAGACTGTGCTGGTACAGACATGTAATGCATATGGAAATGGCAGGTAGAAAAGTACAACAGATCCAAGTGGAAGAGGAAGACATAGGTAGAAGTGGTGAAACTGATCTCCGGATGCTGAACCTCATGAAGGAGATAACAAGGGACTGCAATAGGTGGCGATACACTGTGTTGGAGAAGACCCATGCAAGCATGGAAAACTGACATTAAGATGATGATTGTATATATGTGTGTGTGTAATAGTGTTAGTGTAGAAAAAGAGCTCAACTCGTAAAAGGAGCATTATGGTAATTATGATCTGTTGAAAACAGAAGTAGCTACAGTCAAATAGAAACTACTCAATACATAACCTATGTAGAATGAATATGTTTATTTTTAGATAAAAATCAACATTTACAGCATGATCACAATGTTTCGTTTAAACTCTTCAGAATGTCGACTTAGGTTCATATTTCATCTTTGCTTCACACTAAGTCAGTCAGAATGGTAACTGATTCAAAGTCAAAACAAAACAACCCAAACCAGCACATCATCATCATTATCATTGCTAGCATGGGTTGGATGGAGATTTCCTGAGGCAGCATTTTATGGGCGGATGCCCTTCCTGTCACCAACCATACTGATTATATATGGGAGTCCTACCACTGAACTATCGAATGGCCGGGCATTTGTTATTTGGAGACATAAACAAACTCACCGGCCGATCGATAAATGTTTAGCAGTGACAAGGACACACACAGACACACATATACATACGACAGGCTTCTTACAGTCTCTGTCTACCAATTCCACTTACAAGGCATTGGTCAGCCCGAGGCTATAGTAGGAGACACTTGCCCAAGGTGCCACGCAGTGGGACTGAACCCAAAACCACGTGGTTGCGAAGCAAACTTCTTAACCACGCAGCCATGCCTGTGCCTATATATACATATATACGCTTAAAATATTGTAAACAACAGGCAAGAAGAGAGCTTGATTTGTTGAAAGAGCATTTAATTATTATTCTAACAATTAACACAACATGTCCGGGAAATTAGTTAAAGTTTCCTGCGTGTAGCATGTTGATAGACAGGACTCTAGCAAAACTAATTTCCCGGACATGTTGCATTAATTGTTAGAATAATAAATATATATATATATATCATCATCATTTTATGTCTGCTTTCCATGTTGGCATGGGTTGGACGGGTGATTTCGGCCTGCAACGATTCTAATTGGAGTCACCACTCTCCTAGATGGGTTGGGGGACTACATCTCACTTGTATGTTTCATTTGGCTTGGTTTCTATGGCTGGATGCCCTTCCTATCACCAACTTCTTTACAGACTGTACTGGGTGCATTTTAACGTGGCACCAGTACTAGAGAGGTTGTCAAGTCCAAAACATAACCAAAGGGCCCTCTCCACCCTGTTGTCTCCAATCGATTGCCAAAATACTTTACAGAGTGCATTTATCGTGGCACCAGCACTAGAGAGGGTGCCTAGTCCCATGCTGGCTAAAGAGTCCTCTCTACTCTAAATAGTCTCCATTCTATGAGGAAAAACATGACATGAGAGTGTGAATATAAGGTAGGTTATGTATGAGGAGGTGAGAAAGGGAAGAGTATAAGTATGGGTGAAAAAGAGGGATGGAGGGAGAGGGAGGGAAGCTGAGATTGGAAGAAAGGACTGAGGAGGCGAGTAGAAGGTGAGAGATGTGTGAGAGGGTGTTGGGAGTGTGGGTAGAAGACAGGTTATGCATGAGAGAGAGAGGACAGAGTATGGGAGTAGTAGATGAGTATGAGATGATGGGAGGGAAGGAAGGAGTAAGAGTATGGGAGGGAAGGAAGGAGTAAGAGTATGGGTGTGATGAGAAAGCAGAGATGACAGGGGAAAAAGTAAATAGCAGTAGAAGAGGATGATGGCACAGATGACCATTAAGGATGAGTAGAATAGAGTAGAGGGTGGCAGGTAGGTATCGATAGGTCCAATGCCAGCCTATTCATGATGGGGGAGGCACAATGACAGGAGGTGTGATCGCAATGATAGTGGGTAGCGGTGCAGAACAGATGCCATCCTCTGCAACACAGGTAGTATGGTAAATTGGATAGGACAAGGAGTGGTAGATCAGAGGGTGCTGAATAGACAGTATGGTAGATTGGATAGGACAAGGGCTGATAGATCAGAGGGTGTTGAAGATAGGGGTGGTATGCCACCATCACCATTATTATTATCATTATTTCCAATGATCACTTTGCCAGATTGCACTGGGTGTGGCGGGTCCTCCCCCACACTGCGTGTTGACAATCATTACAGTCTTCATTCATCTCCTTTGTGAGGTTCAGCTATCACTACTTCATCCCATGTCTTCCTAGGTCTCCCAACTCCACGGGTTCCAACCACATCAAGCGCTCGGCACTTCTTTATACAGCTTGCATCCCCCATACGCATCACATGCCCATACCAGCACAGTGTTCTCCCTTGCATACTACATCTGATTCCTCTTATACCTAATTTTTCTCTCAGTTCATCTGTGCTCCATCATTCATAAACACTAACATTACACATCCAGCGGAGCATGTTCACTTCGTTCCTTTCCAGCCATCACAGATCTTCTGCATTCAAAGCCCAGGTTTCGCTATCGTGCAGCATTGCATTTCATACACAAGCATCATACAATCTGACCTTCACTCTGAGTGAGAAGCTCTTTGTTGCCAGCAGAGGTAATAGCTAGCTTCCTGAACTTTTTCCATCCCGTTCTTACTCTTGCTACTATGCTCTCGGAGCACCCACCCCCACTGCTGATGAGGTCACCTAGATAACAGAAGTTGTCAACTACTTCCAGTGAGCCTTCTGAACAGTTGAGGGAATTCATTTCACGTATGTTCTCATGAACTACTCCTTTGCATCTGCCACACATGAAGATAGCCTTCTCTGTCAACCTGCCTGTAATTTCTACCTACTCCTTTTTTGCATATTGAGCACAGCCGGTCTTCTTTCTTACTTACTAAAACTTTAGTCTTTGCTAAGTTTACTTTGAGGCCTTTCAATTCCAGATTTTGCTTCCATGTCTGGAATTTCTTCTCTAAGTCTTCTACAGATTCTGCTATAGGTACTAGGTTATCAGCATATAGGAGTAGCCAAGGACAGCCAGTCTTAAACTCCATTGTAATAGCCTGGAGAACAATAATACACAGGAGGGGGCTGAGGACTGAGCCCAGATGAACCCATACCTGTATGCTAAATTCATTATAACATCATGATTACAAACCCATATCAGGTATGGGTTTGTAATGTTGGTTACCGCATATAGATACATTCCCACGCATTCATGAGTGCACACACACACACACACGCATGTGTGTGTGTGTGTGTGTGTGTGTATTTGTGTGTGACACAACCAACATTAACTTCAATGAACCATCAGTCAGAGCAATCAATGGATTATAATCCTTGCCTGTTCATACTGCTAGCTGTACTGTGTATTCTGTATAGTGCAAATGTTAGTTTAGACACTGTAACTATAGACACAAATGCACACACACACACACACACACGTGTATTTCTGTGTGTGCTTTTATGTATATATTTACATATATATATATATATATGTTCACATATATGAATCTATATATATACATATATGTGTATTTTAGATTCTCATTGCACATCCAGCAGATTATTTAAAAGTCTCTAGCCACTGGCTATCTCCTCCCTTCACTGTCCACTTTTCATTGCTATAACAACACCACACGTCACACATGCGTCATATAGTAGATATTTTATGTGTACAAAGAATACCTTTGTCATCAATGAAGACAGAAAATCTGTGAACCTTTCTGTTCCAGACACTATGAAACCTAGCAACTCACTCCACTATTATTATTAGATACACAACCAGCACTATCTTTACTGAACCGTCAATCAAAGCAATCAATAGATTTTAGCCCTCGCCTAATCAAACCAATAGCTGTTCTGTGTATTCAGTGGAGTGAAAATGTTAGTTTCGATACACTGTATAATGATTAGTGAGGGGAAAACTATATAGTGAAAATGAAGTAGCAATATGTGACAGTAAAAGAATTACTTGAACAATTTGACCATTTTGTCTGCAGGCTGTACAACTGGCAGAACAGAAGAGAACACTTCACATCATCCATCATAGACTTCGCAGAGGCCACACCCACAGACAATCTATACAATAAAACCTGGTGCTAAACAACAGCAAAAACTGACATCTATAAGTTCAAGCTATAGAAAGAGCATCTGTGAGCTGAAAAGATTCTAATGGTGTTCTCTTGTCTTGAATGCCTGGAGTCATTGATGGCTGTCTCGATCAATCATTAAAATTTTTTTTTTTTTATCGCTTAGTCAGGAGGAAAAGGCAGTGCCCATCACTATTTTTTCGGCACCTCCGAGACTGGTGGGAGGAAGATATCCTCAGACCGAAGACCTGTCATAAATGCTTGCAACAGAGTGGACTCCACTAAAGGCACCCGAGGGCCAGGTGGTGGTGTTAAATCAGGCGATGGATTAAGTCTGCCACCCAAGTAGGCCACAACAGGATTTGAACTCAGAACACAACGAGCTGTAAGAAATACCACAAGGCATCTACCAATTCTGCCAGTCCACCGCACTAGACTGGTACTTCATCTACCATGAAAGGATGAAAGGCAAAGTTGACCTCGATGGGATTTTAACTCAGAGTGCAGTGAGCCAGAACAAATACCACAAAGTATTCTACCTGATACTCTAACGACTCTGCCAATTTGCCACCTATAATATATAAAATAAATAATAAATTGGTGGAAATCAGTCTTGTCTTTGGCTGTTGTTGAACAAATGACCAACAAAACTGATCTGTATCTGGAAGTTTCTGGAGCAGTATGTAGAGCTACTGACAAGAACATCTGTTAGATATTCACTCACTTTGGATTTCTCTGCCCTTCCTTCTTAGTTGTCCCTAATTGTTCTCCTGTCACATGTTATGCTGGAATCTGTCACATGTTATGCTGGAATCTGTCACATGTTATGCTGGAATCTGTGAGAAATGCAGACTTTATTATTTTACAGTTCAAAAGATTATTTGCAACAAAACTATAAAATCTTAATCTACAACTTTCTTTCCTTCCAATTATCCACCATACCATGTTTTTATTTCCACATATTCTTCAACGAAAGAATTATGGCAATATGGATTTGCACTGAAAGCTCTATATGTTTTAAATCTGAATATTATGTACTTTAACTAATAGAATGTGAATAATATGTCTTAACTCTAGAATGTCTCCTCCTTTTTCTTCTTCTATAATTCCATTAATATCTAGGATGCTTTATAGGAATATTAAATTGACTCCAGTAATCAACTGGTATTTTATTTTATTGACCCTTCAAAAGGATGAAAGGCTAAGTTGACCGTGGCAGAATTTGAACTCAGAACGTAAAGGGTGTAATTGAATAATGCAAAGTATTTTGTCCAACACTAATGATTCTGCTAAGAGTAATGTCACAATTATCTATGCCATAATTGTATAATGTCAATATTATGCACATCATAATAATTTCTTGATATATCATAGTGACATAATATCGACGTTGTATCTCATAACTTGCAGTGTTGATATTATGATATATCAAGATATTATTATGACATGCATTGTATGTCATAACTATGGATGCAGACATGGTCAAATGGTTGAGAAGCTCGCTTTGCAATCATGATGTCCCGAGTTCAATCCCAATGCGTGGCATCTTGGGCAAGTGTCTTTAACCATAGTCACAGGTCGACCCAAGCCTTGTGAGTGAAATTGGGTAGATGCAAATTGTTTGGAAGCCTGTTAGATGAATTGTACCTGTATTTCAAAGGGCCAGCCTTCTCATACACTGTCACGCTGATTCTCCCTGAGAATTACATTAAAGGTACACTTGTCTGTGGAATACTCAGCCACTTACATGCTAATTCAATGAGTAGGCCGTTGATTGAGCAATTGGAACACTCATCATTAAAACCGACAGCGATACATTTACATGTCATAACTATATGTCAACATTGTGCATGTCATAACTATAAAATGCAAACATTATAACATAATCATCTCAAGCAAACTTTGTGTCATAATTATTTTAATGATAACATTGTGTTTGTCTTAAAAAAAACTGTCTAATTTCATTATTGTGTTTATGTGACAATTATATTTCACCATTGTATCACAGCTATATAGAATGTGATCATAGTATCCAGATATGCAATATGAAATCATAGTGTCCAGCCAAACACCTATATAGTGTAAACTTTGACTCACAACTATGTAATGTTATTGTATCATCATCATCATCATCGTTTTTACATCTGTGTTTCCATGCTAGCATGGGTTGGATGGCAATTTTTAAGGCAGTATTTTTAGTACCACCACCCAAGTAGGTCACGGTGCGATTTCAACTCAGAATGCAAAGAGCTGGAATAAATACAGCAGGGCATCTCATCTCAAGTTCTAATGATTCCACCAGTCTGCGACCCTAGACTAATACTTTATTTATCTACTCTGAAAGGATGAAAAGGCAAAGTTGACCTTGGCGGGATTTGAACTCAGAGTGCAGTGAGCCAGAATGAATACTGCAAGGCATGCTGTCTGATGTACTAATAACTCTGTTAATTCGCTGCCTGTAACTCTGCCAGTTCACCGATATATGTGTGTGTGTGTATATATATATATATATATATATATATGTGTGTGTGTATATGTATATATGTGTGTGTGTATATATTGTGTGCATATATATATATATATACGCGTAAATGTATTTACATGTATATATATATATGTATATATATATATATATACGCGTAAATGTA
>JAOPJM010518495.1:0-10752 GCA_027124095.1 Muusoctopus leioderma
GTCTGGGAGAGTGGTGACTCCAATGAGGAAGCAACGCGGGCCGAAATCACCCATCCAACCCATGCCAGCATGGAAAGCAGACGTAAAACGATGATGATGATATATATATATATTTAAAAACAAAAGGAGAAAATACTTAGAGGACTTTGTCTTGAAAAAGGTGGGGAAGAAAATATTTACATTTTTATCTAAATTTGTACCGGTTTCAATTGTTTATACAATTTCATCATACAATAAGAAAAAAGTTAGAAGAAATTAAGTTAATTGTTCATAGTTTTGAAAAGTTCCTCATGATAGTAGTAGTAGTGACTCTTCTCATAGTTTTAGTGGTAGTGTTGTGTTGTTCCTCGTGTAGGTATTTTAGGAGTGGCCCTATCTTTCATAAAAGGGAGTGGGGGTAGTAGTAGTAGAAGAAGTAGCAGCAGTTGTGGGAGCGGGCGTAGTATTAGTGTTGGTGGTGGGAGTCGTAGTCGTAGTAGCAGCAGTAGCAGTTGTAATTACAGTAGTAGAAGTTGTGGTGACGGACTCACTATTAGTAGTAGCCTTGACATTGGTAGAATTTGTAGTTGTAGTTGCAGGTGTGGGCGTGGTAGTCGTCGTAGTCACAGTAGTAGTAGTAGCAATGACCTTAGGAGGAGGATTCTTTTCTATCTCACAGTGGTTGGTATTTCTTTATGATTGCTGCCTCCTTGTTAAGACGTTGTTGTTGTGAAGTTCCGTTCGCAAATTGATATAAGGGAAAGATCGTGAAATTCAGTTGTTTCTTATCGGCACATGTGTCTATATGTTGACTTAGTCCTATTTGTCTGTATTCCAGTATTCGAATTTGCGATCTATGTAGAGTCATGCATTGTCTTAAGGACAGTCCCGTTTGTCCAATGTAATTGTCTCCACATCTCGAGCAAGTAATTGCATAGATACAGTTTGGGGATGCACAGGTAAAGTTGTTTTTTATTTTGTAAAGTTGCCCTTGTTTGAAATTGATCTCTGATCCTTCTGTTAAATTAAAACATATATCACAGTTGGTGCATTTTTTTCAACTGTCGGTTCCATTGTTATTGTGTGTAGTGTGGCTTTTGTTAATATTTTTTTCATCAATTTGGGTTGTCTTTTACTTTTTATGATGGTATGTATTTGGAGAATTTAGTTCATGACTCTACATAGATCACAATTCTAATACCGGAATACAGACAAATAGGACTAAGTCAACATATAGACACATGTGCCGATAAGAAACAACCAAATTTCACAATCTTTCCCTTATATCAATTTGTGGACGGAACTTACAACAACAACGTCTTAACAAGGAAGCAGCATTCATAAAGAAATACCAACCATGTATTAACCACTGTGGAATAGAAAGTACTCCTCCTACTAAGGTCATTGCTACTACTACTACTGTGACTATGACGACTACCACTCCCACATCTGTGACTACAACTACAACTTCTACCAATGTCAAGGCTACTACTAACAGTGAGACCATCAACACAACTTCTACTACTGCAATTACAGCTACTACTGCTGCTACCTCGACTATGACTCCCACCACCAACACTAATACTATGCCCACCCCCACTGCTACTGCTATTTCTTCTACTACTACTACTACCCCCACTCCCTTTTATGAAAGAGAGGGCCACTCCTAAAATACCTACACAATGAGGAACAACACAACACTACCACTACAACTATGAGAAGAGACACTGTTATTATTACTACTACTACTATCATGAGGAACTTTTCAAAACTATGAACAATTAACTTAATTTCTTCTAACTTTTTTCTTATTACATGATAAAATTGTATAAACAATTGAAACCGGTATAAATTTAGATAAAAATGTAAATATTTTCTTCCCCACTTTTTTCAAGATAAAGTCCTCTAAGCATTTTCTCCTTTTGGTTTTTAATATTAATCGACTCGTGTGAAACTCCTTGACCTTTTCAATATATATATATACTCTGGTTCAAGCAGAATGAACAGGTGGCATCACAAGTTTAAGAATAACAAATACAAGAATATCCCTGGTATGACTAATGGAAGGAGAACAATCTACCCCTGTGGATTCTATAAAGGGGTTGGTTTGAAATTCTGAGAATATTACCAAATATGAAAGGTACCTGAAGAAGGCCCAGAGGGTACAACGCCTGAAACATTATGACTATAACAACTACGATGAGGATACTATTCCAAATACGTCAGTGTATAATAATGATAATTCCTCATCTCAGATATTCAGACAAGAAATAGGTAGATCTAGTAGGCATAACCCTAAGTACTTGTTTCATGACAAGAGAGGTTTTGAATTGGATATTGTAGTATTCAACTACTAGCCCTTAGGTTTGGAATTCAAATATATTGTAGACGAGGCTGTGCACTTAATTCTAGTCTATTCTGCTTCAGTTCATCTAACTATGGTGGGAGGGGAATGGGTGATACCAGATCTTCTGGGATCCTTCTTTGGAAAAATTAGTGCTCTTTTTATGTGGAATGTTATTTCTTGTCCACCTGGTGCCAAGTAACTGAAGATAAGTGTTGGCCGTTAAAATACCTTTGGAGATGAACAAATGTACATTCTTTATAACGTTCTTCGTCAGTATCATCTGTGAATTCCCTTCACTTAAACTCAATTGTTTCATTTGTGTCTCTATTTTTTTGTTTCTTCCTCCCATCAACCAACCTATTATTGTCAGTCAGTCACATCAACTACCGGACTCTTGCACTAAGCATTTAATCAAATATTTTCTCCCCTGAGTAACATCCCTTTAGAAATGCTCCCACTATCCATTTTGCTTCTGTCAACTACTGATCTTGAAACTGAAATACAAACCACATTAAATCAGCCAGTTGTCACTGTCCTCACTACCAGTCAAGGAGGACCTATAAAATCTATGGAATATGCTGTCTCCCCAGACTACTAAGGGAATCCCTACACAGTTGCTCGAACTCCTAGAAATTGCAGCCAAATCTCCCTCAGATCACACCCTACTGTCTTAAATTAAAAAAAGGACACATTAGAGAATGTATTTCTAGATTTACGAAAAGACAAGATAGTCATTGATAAACCATCTTTGATCGTAGGTCTGCTTGATCAGGACTGACCTGGGCCTAAACATCAACAAGAACTAAGTAATAAAAAATAATTAAATAACTTTTCCTGTATAAAAAAAGCATATAGTAAATATTTATGCTTTATTTGTTATTGTTTTACATTAATTGTTCCATGCATACATGGATGAGGTGGAATATTTATTGGAGCACTTTGTTTTTACAGCTAAATGCCCTTCATTCTGTTAACCACTCAATTGTGAAGCAGGAAAAGAACCAAAAAGAGAGCCCTCTATGTGGCTGCTTGACTTATTAGAAATAGCAGTCAAATTTCCCTTGAATACAGGCTAATGTAGTCTTAAATACACTAAACCTTAAAAATAAAACCGGGTTGATGACAGCTTGAATGCCTTTGATTATAGGTCTGCTCAACGATGGCTGGCCTGGGGCTAAACAACAACACCTGTGAAGTAGGAGAGGATTTTTTTTTTTGTACATTTAAGCAAACTGGGGCAAGCAGAGTTAGGGGCCACATCACAATGTCTGAAGTAAGATCTAAACTTATGATGATGCAGTCACTAATCAAGGACCTTAACCTCGCAGCCATTGTACCATTCAGTATATAAAAAAACAATATTTCTTCCCTCTAGGTCTGGCTATTGGATACCATTCAGGTGTATGAACTCAATGATATTCCAACTGCAGCTGAACATAAGCATGTCCATGAACTGTCCTTGGAACCAGAAGCGAGACAGAAAATTCTCTATCAGGCTGAAATAAATAGTATTCCTAAGTCTTCCAGTAAAGAGAGGTAAAAGATTTAGTCCTTCCTTCTTTCTTTCTTTCGTTCTTTTCATTTTTCCTTTCTTTTTGGTTATTTTCTGGTTTAAATGTTGAAGTCAGATCAAGTCCAGGCTTCCTTGCTTGAACTATATCTATACTTTATTGAACTATATCTATACTTTATTCATTTTAGTATTCCTGCCAGAGTCAACTCTGCCTTTCTTCCTTCTGGGGTTGATAAAATAAAGTATCAATCAAGTACTGGATTCAATATAATCGACTAATCTCTCCCAACAAAATCTCTGGCTTTGTACCTATTTTAGAAATTATCAGAAGGGCGGTGGATTAGCCAAATTGTTAGATTGTTGGATAAAATGCCCCCTTGCTGTATTTGTACTGGCCCTTTATGTTCTGAGTTCAAATCCTGCTGAGGTCAACTTTACCTCTCATCCTTCTGGTTTGATTAACAAAGTACCAGTCAAGTACTGAGGTCGATTTAATTGACTTAACCCTCCCCCCAAATTTCTGACCTTGTGCCTAATTGGCAGAGTCGTTAGCATGTCAGACAGAATGCATTGCTGTATTCGTTCTGGCTCACTCCGCTCTGAGTTCAAATCCTGCCGAGATCAACTTTGCCTTTCATCCTTCTGGGGTCGATAAAATAAAGTACCTGTCAAGTACTGAGGTTGTTGGCCTTGTGCCTATGGTAGAAACAATTATTACGTCGGACAAAATGCCTTGCGGTATGTATTCTGGCTCCTTACGTTCTGATTTCAAATTCCACCGAGGTCAACTTTACCTTTTTGACTTTCATCCTTTCGGAGTCAATAAGTAAAGTGCCAGTACTGGGGTCGATATAATCGAATGCCGACCCCGTTTCTGACCTTGTGCCTATGTAAGAAACTATTATTATTATTATTATTATCATTACTCCTTCTTTCCCTCCCACCCTCTCATACTCATCTTCTACTCACACTCCCCACACCCTCTCACACATCTCTCACCTTCTACTTACCTCCTCAGTCCTTTCTTCCAATCTCAGCTTTCCTCTTTATCACCCATACTCATACTCTTCCCTTTCTCACCCTCTCATACATAACCTATCTTATATTCACACTCTCAGGTCATGATGTTTGTCCTCATAGAACAGAGACTATGTAGAGTAGAGAGGACTCTTTAGCCTACAAGAGACTAGGCACCCTCTCTAGTGCTGGTGCCACGATAAATGCTCCAGTGCACTCTGTAAAGTGTTTTGGCGATCAGTCGGAGACAACTAGGTGGAGAGGACCCTTTGGTCATGTCTTGGACTTGACAACCTCTCTAGTGTTGGTGCCACGATAAAATGTACCCAGTACACTCTGTAAAATGGTTGGTGATATGAAGGGCACCCAGCTGTAGAAAACAAGCCAAATGAAACATACAAGTGAGGCCTGGTCCCCCGACCCATCTAGGAGAATGGTGACTTCAATTAGAATCGTTGCGGGCCAATATCACCCATCCAACCCATGCCAGCATGGAAAATGGACGTAAAATGATAATGATGATAATGATTATTATTATTATTGGCAGAGTCATTAGTATGTCAGACAGAATGCCTTGCAGTATTCGTTCTGGTTCCCTGTGCTCTCAGTTCAAATCCTGCCGAGGTCAACTTTGCCTTTCATCCTTCTGGGGTCGATAAAATAAAGTTCCAGTCAAGTACTGGGTTGTTGGCCTTCTGCCTATGTTAGAAACAATTATTATTATATATTTGTGTTTGGCTTCAGTGAACATGTTCGCTTTGCTCTCCCAGTATTTTTGGATTACCATGTCTTTACTTCATGTAAAAGGAACATTTTTTGGATTATTTTACCAAAGTAAGGTTTGGGAACGTTTGTGTGTCCACCCTGTTTACCTTGGTGGGGTGGACAAAATGCAGTTTATTTTGAACATTTCATATTTGTAAACTTTTTGCTTTGTCATAATTCAACATAGATTTTTGTACTGGTGTAGCTGAAAGAGGTAACCACCATAGTGGTGGTTGCAATAACACCAACAAATATGTCCACCAGTTACAAACCTGTGCAAATAAATATTAACACACTTTTAAAAATAGAAAAACAGCCAAAAAAATAAGGCTAATAACACCCAACAAACAGATATACATGAGGAAAAAATAATGATGGTGTATCTGCTGTTTCTAACACAAATCAGAGTTTATTTAAAAACTCACTCAACAATAACAACTCACTGATTTCCACATGTGCATTCACAAATGTCATGTGTAACAGGGACAATCTAGACTTAGGCAGGTTCATATTAGAGACACAAGTTTGGCAAGAGTGTGTCTTGAAGCACTCTCTCTCCTTGCTGGAATGTTTTCTCCAAGAGCAGACAAGGAGATAGTTGACATACATATGCTTCAGGAAAACAGCAGGGGCCTTTTGTGTGCCCTCTAAAATCGAATTGTGCGGACACTTCCTTGAGACTCTCACCATTGTAAATGCACTAAACCAGTTATTGACTGGTTAGAAACCTATAACCAATGACACTATTGTTCACAAAATACAATATAAAATGAATAAGTAAAATACCTAATTTGAGAAGAGAGAATGGCAGCAGCTCTATCATGTCATCGTTAATGTGGTCACCTGACAAGTTATAGATATGTGATTCAAGTCACGTCAATGAGCGTGTTGCTTTTTCTGTCTCGAATTGCGTCTTATAATGTCTTATATCATTCATATTGTATGGTTTCCATTTTGTTTTTATCAGGAAAATTGCTGAAGAGGTTCTGAAACTCTGGAAGTCAGATCTTTCTGTTCATATGTTGACCCTTTCATCTAAACTCACTGCAACATTGCTACAGTATTTAATCTGCAGTACCAACTCCTTGCCATTCTCCTGTCGCAGGATTAACGAATTTCATGTAAGAACTGGTCTTTGTATTTATTTATTTTGTTACTGTTATTTTTTTAAATTTCACTAATAATGATAATGATGACAAAGGGGTATGGTTGGTGTGGTCAAAAATACAGGGTTGCCCAAAAGTTACCCAGGGGCTTAAAAGGTTAATAACTATGTTATTTCTGAACTTTTTTGTTTTTTACAAATTTTATACAAAGAATGGAGATTTATGTAGGCTATTTAAAAAAAAAATAACATTGTACAAATGCTTTCTCCCCACCATTTTCTGCTTCACAAAGTTGAGCGCTGTTTAGAGTATGTTCTATGACAGTTTGCAAAATGTTGAGTGTAAGCCCCCAAACTTCTGCTCAAAAGTTTTCCTTGAACTACTGTGTGGTTCCTGGCTTACTGACATACACCCTACCCTCTCTTTTAAGTAAACATATATATGGGGCAGTCTGATCTGGAAAGTGTACAGGCCAATTCATGTCTGATTTCTTGGAAATTACGTGGTTTCCAAAAATTTGTCTCAGTGCTATTGTGAGCCTTGTGGTAAATCAGCTATGGAACCTATTTGCTGAAAACGTCTGACTAAGTCATAAATCATCCATTCAGAAAGCGTTTTTCACACATTAAAATGTCTGGTATGCTCTTTGAGTTGAAACTATTGGATACTGATTTTTGTAGTAAAATTGCTTGACTTTTGTTCTTCTTTGTATCGTGTACTTTATCATAAGGATCTGAAAAAAAGAAAATTATAATTAAGATTACCTAGTTATGAATTTTCAAATTCAATAAAAAAAAAAGAAAAAAAATTCAACAAAATCTAGAAGATCTGAAAAACATATCAACTTTCTAAATCCATGACTTTTGAGCCATATTCTGGTATTAGAGCTTATAAGTGGAATTAAGTGATAGGGCTTAACCCTTTTGAGACGAAGCCTACTGATGCTTCTACACTGAAGAAGATAGTCGTTTTTACAAGGTTCATAAAGAATAAGAGAGTTATTTAAATTCTTTAAGAAATATTGAAATCTCAACAAAGAAAATTATATATTTTTGAAGAGATTATGTTGATGTACCAACCTGTGAACTTTTAGAGTTAAAAATATTCACTATTATACAAATAAACTATAGGTGGGCCGTCATCTGCTGACACAGTTGTTTCTATAAAGCAGTACGGATCATCACTCTCAGTATTCCGTCCCATTCAATCAGCGTAATACTACACTGAAGTCATATTTACATTTTATTAACCCTTTTGATTCCAACCCGCCTGAAACCGCCCCTGGTTTTATGATAAACCATTTGTTTTGAAGTGTTCATATTTAAATTTAAACCTTCCATTATATTTCTATGTAAGAACTCTTTGTTAAATTATGTTTTTAAACAGAACAAGAATGTTAGTTATTTTACTAATTTCCTCCAAATTCTTAATTATTTTCAAAATTAATTGAAAATCATAGGCTGTGTATTTCATTAGAAATATGCTAATGAAAGGGTTAATCACATTCAGTTTTTAAAATATCACTATCAGTAATGATAGAAATCAGATGAACTTAAATATATTTTATCAGTTGATTCCTTGCTAGACATAATTGAATTGAAATAGCAATCAAAATGATTTTAAAATATCTGAACATTTCTCATATAACACCTATTTAATAATACTGCTATAAAATGGCTAGAATGGACAGGAAATAGAAGGGAAATATTTTATTAATATTAGTTAACCATACAAACTGTTCTTTGTTAGGCCGATAGGTCAGCTCTTTCATCTTTCTAGCACAAAAATGGCAGGATGATAGATCAGCCTGGCCAACCGCTAAGAGTTAAAGAGTTAGGTGTCTTTGTTATGGTTACAATGATATAGGGGAGCACCAGTGATTGGATTTGAACTGCTGGTCTTGACTTTACCAGCTGCAACCCTCTCCTAGTCTAGTAAAAAAAAAAATAAGATGAATATATATTTGTATCTCCCATACACTGGTGTGATCAATAACCAATTGATTGACCTTTCTTCAGCAGAGTATTGTATCAACAGGTGGTCACCTCTATTGATCTTTTTCCAGAGACATTGGTACCTCTACTCTCAACAGCTAGATGAACTGATGGAATTAAAGTCTCCTACCTACACATGCAGTCAAGCCAACAAGGTAGTTTCTACATGGTTGCTCAGTCTGCTAGTAAGAGCAACCAGATCACCCTCAAATTACACCCAACCTGGATGCACTATACCTAGGAAAAAGACGGGATGGTCACAGTTGGAATGCTTTGATCATAGGTTTGCTTGATCAGGGCTGACCTGGAGCTAAACAACAAATGCAGTGGATTTCAGACCACAATCCAAGAACTGGCAGTTCAATATGCTATCCATTTATTTCTACAGACTCCTCAATAGAAACCATTTATTTGAAGATCTTAATTAAATCTTTTATTTATATACGTATATGTATATTTTATATATATTTTTTTCATTCTTCAGGTTGGTTTCTTGCGCCCACCCTAAAATTCGAAGAGATTCGGTTCCAGTGACTTCTAAAAACGACGGTGGCATTATTGCATCTCTAAATATCGTTTTCTTGTATATATATATATGTAGAATTTACTGAAATTGGAAAAAATAAATAGTTATTGTTACATTTTGGTTATGTTATTTGTCAAGCCACTCACTATATTATGTGACACAAAGGGACTTAATATAAATAACATTACCGGTTTTTAGACTGGTCTAAATGAAAACACAAACATACATATACATACATGTGCTGACAGACAGACATGCATGCATCTATTCATATATACATGCATGTATGCATACATATATGCATGTGTGCGTGCGTACATACACACATACATACAATTCTGCACAGTTTCCATCTACCAAATTCGACTCCCAAAGTGTTGGTCAACCCAAGTAAAAGACACTTGTTTAAGGTACCGTGCAGTGAGATGAAACCAGTAGCTAGGTGGTTGCGAAACGAATTTCTTAACCACACATCCATGCCTGGATACTAACAGTAATCATCATCATCATCATCGTTTTATGTCCGTTTTCCATGCTGGCATGGGTTGGACAGGTGATTTCGGCCCGCGTTGCTTCCTCATTGGAGTCACCACTCTCCCAGACGGGTCAGCGATAAATATATATATATATAAGATGTAATTTATTTATTACTCAGAGAAATAGTAGTGAATAACAAGCATATATATATATATATATATCAGTAGTTAATAAAAGAGTTTGAGATACTCCCCAGTAATACACTCATTATGTCTATGTCAACATTACATATCCACAATGAGTATTTCACTTGACATCTTTCATTCCTGCTTACAATGTATGAATACACTTTAGACAACTTGAAGAATTGAAGAAGAAAAAAAATACAATTATGAATAGATAAAGAAGAAATAGGCCGTACAGAAGAGCAAAGTAGTGTTAACAGTGATCTCAGAAAGTTTGGTCTAATTAGTAAAGGAGGCTATAAACATCATTAGCAGAGTGGCTTAAGCAGACTTAATTCTGTGTACAGACAATCAACAATAGTAATGAGACTAAGTACCACATCCAATTACAGCCATTTCTTAAGCAACAACAACAACAACAACAGCAACAACAACAACAACAGCAGCAGCCACCACCTTTGGATTACATGTACAGTCCAACTGATGGGCTTCCACACAGTTTCCGACAGACCAATTTCACTCACAAGGCTTGGGTCAACCCAAGGCTATGGTAAAGACACTTGCCTAAGATGTCATGCAATGGGATAAAACCGAGGACCTCGTGATTGCGAAGCGAACTTCTTAACCATTCGACCATGCAGCGTCTGGAGGGATGAAAATCAAAGTCAGCTACACCAGCAGGATTTGAACTCAGAATATATCTAAATACTGAAATGTACTTAGTCCAATTTACCTCATTTACATATTTAGGTAATAGTATAGATGTCTGTGTGGTTAAGGAGTTCGCTTCGCAACCGCATGGTCTCGGGTTCAGTCCCACTGCGTGGCACCTTGGGCAAGTGT
>JAOPJM010518521.1:0-10751 GCA_027124095.1 Muusoctopus leioderma
TTGATTATTTACAAACTTAATTGAAAAATTGTAGGCTGTGTATTTCATTAGAAATACGGTAACGAAAGGGTTAAACTCAATTAGCATGGTAATATTTTTGAACATTTTGTGGAAAATTGTTCTACTGTGTTCTCAAATGTTTTCAAACATCAAATTAGGTACTTATGTTTTGATAAATGTGATGTTACTGTTAAGTTTTGTGTGTCTGTGTAGTGCACATGCTGCTCCACTCCACCAAAATACAATACTTCATCTAACCTATGGATAAAAGAAAGACTAATGAGAAACGCTCTGGTGTTAAGAGGAAAGTGTTAACTCTAGGTGATAAATTGGAGGTTATAAAAAGACATGAACATTGTGGCAGCAAAGTAAAATAGGGTGATATGTGGCTATGAACGAAGCAACAGTGTGAACAATAGGGTGATATGTGGCTATGAACGAAGCAACAGTGTGAACAATAAGAATAAATGACTATAAGTAAAAAGATAAAGCTGTATCAAGTACACAAACAGCAAGGAATAGAAGCATCAGCATGACTGAAAATGGAGTGTCTTTTGTCATTGTGGTTGAGAAATTGCAACAAAAAACGAATTCCACTAAGCACCATGACTGTTAAAATCAAAGCTTTCACCATCTCATGTACAATTAAAGAAACCTTAGAAGAAAATGAGATTCCAGCTAGAACTGAAGAAAGTTTTACTGCTAATTCTGGTTGGTTTGGCAGATTTAAAACTTGAACAGGAATTCCCAATGTTCCCAATGTTCAGGATGCAAATGCAGACAAAAATGCAGCAGAGAAATAAACTAATGTATTGAAAAAAAAATCACAGAAGGGGATTATCAGTAAGTGAAGAAGGGGCCTATTCTAGAGAAAAAATGCTTTCAAAAACATTTTTTCCAAGAAAGGAAAATCGAAACACAGATTTAAAGTGTTGAAAGATCACTCAACACTTTTATTGGGAGGAAATACTGAAGGTGACTTTAAATTAAAACCTATGCTTGTGTATCATGCATAGAATCCCCCAACTCTTAAAGACTTCAGCCAACAATCTCTACCAGTATTTTGATGTTCTAAAAAGAAAGCATGGGTGACCAAAGAACTTTTTGAAGATTAGTTTTCAACCTATTTTCCCCCAGCCATAGAAAAGTATTGTACGATGAACATTCTTACTTTCAAAGTTTTATTAATTTTAGACAATGCTTCTGGTCAACCTACTGCATTTAATGACTTGCGCAAAAATGTGAATGCCATATTTTTGTCCCCAAACACATCTCTTTTACAACTAAGGGGTCATTGCTATTTCAAAGCTTATTTTTAAAAAGAACTCATTGCACAAGCAATTAATGTTACAACAGGAAAAAATGTAAATTCCTTGGAAGAATTTTGAAAACAATTTACTTAAAAGATACCATAGAAAATATTCATGAATCATAGGGAAAATGACAATTAACAACATGAGAGCCATTTGGAAACCTATTTTACCACATTGTGCTGATGATTTCACTGACCTTCTTCGACAAGAAGAAATTATTGAAGAAATATCTAACATTGGAAAAAAGCTTAGGTTCGATGAAAGACAATACAAATGTTTAAGATTTACTTGAATCATATTTGGAAGAATTAACTGATCGCGATCGTCTTACTATGGATCAACAGCATGCATACAAAGAAGTGGACAATCAATAAGTCAATGAAGATGAACAACAAATGAAGGAAATTATTGGAAAAGAATTTGATATATTTCAGGAATTTGAAAAGCTCAAGCAATTTATAATGGATATAGATCCTGAAATCCAATGAAGTATGCAAACACAGCAAAATGTGGATAAAGAACTTTGCTGCTACAGGCAGATACATGTAGAGAAAAAGAAAAAAGATGAAAATGCAGTTCAAATGACTCTGGATAAGTATTTTCAAAATAAACAAATTTGTAAAAATATATTATTTCTCCATCTTTTTTTATGTACACTACAGTAAAACAAGGTTTCATTTCTAATAAACTGTTGAATAGTAAACATATTTTCACAATCCTTTATTATTATATTACTTTGAAATATGGCAAAAAAAAATGTATTCAAAAAAATTTAGCCAATTATTTTGAAAGTTCTTGAACCAAATATTGCATTTCTTATAAATTACTATGTTCAACTAGTACGATATTTTCATCAAACAAAATAATAGTGCTAATCGGGTTTTTCTGTACCTACAACAAGAAAATTCTAGCGATGCTGCCAGTTTATGAGCTCTACCCATCTTTCATTTCTTGCATCATTTCTTGCATCAAAAAATTTCTATCAAAGTTATCAGTGGTAATTCCCCCAACCCCCTTTTATAAATTCAGCTGTGCCTCAGTTTTGAATTGCTACTTATATTGAAGGCCATTTTACAGCTGGCACTAAGATTTTGTGCTCTGTTACTAATTAGAACTTTGGTGGTTATAATTTAATGTGGGGTATACTTGTACCTTTACAAAGCACAAGTATACTCTGCATTAAAGTATGCTCACAAGCAACTTGTTCCTTATTAAAATCTTAAGATCATAATTTATCATTAAATTAATTTTAACAACTGCAATTATTCAATAACTTCTGACATTCTGAAGTTTCCATGAACAATCAACCCTAAACTCCGATATAACCACCTTAAGGACTAGGATGAAGAGAGCTGAAAACAGAGCCTTCCTGGACATTGATCTTATAACTATATCTATCATTTCTAATTTTGGCCCCCATTTTTACTACCCTCATCTAGGGTCTGAAAAGCTCTTGTAAGCTATTCATCCACACCAAGAATCATATGAATCATTTGTTTTAACCCATTAATGCATAGTGTCCCAAAAAGAGGACAGTCAGAAAATTATACAATACGAAGTATTATATAATTGTAGAAGTAATTAGGAAAATTAAACTTTATGCATTAATAGGTTAAACCATTTGTCACCCCTCAGAAATATAAAATCTATAGTTCAATATTCTTGTGCAAATTCAAACAGCTTCATATCCAACCTAGCTATTTAACACTGACTTTACTACTAGTCTTACTATACTACCTTCACAGATTTATGAATAAAGTATCTCATTTCCTTTTGCTGTAATCAAAATATAGAAATTTTTATCACCAACTAAATTGTATCTGCTAATGGAAATTAAAATCTTTTATTGAAGAATCAGCCATATGACAGCTTAAGTCATAAAAATTATATAAAATGTTTATCTAAAACAATATCAATCTTTGGAATAAATAAAAATTCATCTCTAAGTAATAACATTTGTGACCAGTTCTATGCAAATATATATGCAGCTTTACATAAAACATACAGATTTTTGAAAATGTTCTTCACAAAACATTAATTGACTAAAAAACTAAAAGTAAGACAAATGAGTTTTCTGCTATCTGCACCTCTTCATGAATGTATGGGTTTATGTGCAATCACATCAGTGAGTGTATAACAGGTAATCTAAAAAAAAAAACCAGAGAAGGATGTGGGAGACAAAAAAGAAATACAGCCAAGCCTCAATTACTACAAATAATTAATCCTATAAAAACCTTGTATTAATTGAATTTGTACTATTTGAATTTATTATAGCATATAAAATATCATAATTGGTTCCAACCCAACGAAAATGTGTAATAAAAATGTTAAGAAACATTTGCTTATTGTTTCTGCCCTCCTCCCCAGGCCCCATGAAAGAAAGTGTTTTGAAGATGTTTCCAGATAAAAAAGTGAAAATATTTTCCTAGAAAATGTAATTTTAAAAAAAAGTGTTTTCTTAGAAAATGAAATTAATTAGGAACGAATGTTTTCGTAGAAAATGAAATTAATACAGTGATGAGTAGATACTATAAAGCATCTAGTATGATGTTCTCAGTATTTATACATTCATAATTAACATGAGCAAAGTATGGATATTAGCTACCCAAGTATAGTAAATGTTAATAGATGAGAGAGTGGTTTACAGCAAATACACGAGATACAATAACTTTTCTGCAAAATTATGGCTTCCTTCAGCACATTTGATTGTGCCCTGGTTGTGGAGAGTATATAAGACACACATTGTGCAGATGGATACCAATGGAGGTGTACAAAAATAGTTTGTTGAAAGAAATTGTCATTGCAAACAGATACATTTTACCAAGGCAAACTATCTCTTGTGCATATGAGATGGCACAAATAAACAAAATCATACTAAATCGAATTTAGTCTTGCACTAAATGAAAAATGGTATCATTTTATAATTCATACTAAATCGAAATCATATTATTCAGATTTGTACTAATTGAGGCTTGGCTGTAGTCTGTTACACATTATCTAAATATGTTAGATTATGAGGAGAACTTTAATTAAATATTTATCATCATCATTTTGCCTTTGCTTTTCATGCTAGCATGGGTTGAATGGGTACTTATGGTCCAAGTCAGTTCTTATTCGGAGTTACTGACCTCCTAGATTGGTCAGGGGACCATGTCTTGCTCGTACGTTTCATTTTCGGCTGGGTTTCTACAGCCGGATACCCTCCCTAACACCAACCACTTTACAGAATATACTGGCTGCATTTTATCGTGGCACCAACACTAAAAAGGTCGTCGTGTCCACAACACGGCTAAAGAGTCCTCGCTACCCTATGTTGTTGCCATTCAATCGCCAACCACTTTACAGTCTGTACAGGGTGTATTTTATTATGGTACCAACACTAGAGAGGTTGACAAGAGTGGGAATAGAAGCGGAGTGATGATCAAGAGGGTGAGAGTATGAGTATGGGTGTTGGTAGGAGGTTAAAAAGAAAACAGTACAAGCAGTGGTATAGATGTGTCATGGTAGGAGAGAGCAAGTGATGGATAGCAACAGAGATGGGTGATGATAGGTGAGTGGTAAATGTCAACTAAGAGTCGTGTGGGGAGAGAGGATGATGGTTAGCAGCAGAGGATGGTAGAAGTGGGTACTGAGTATGGGCAGACTCAATGCCATCCCAGACATCACGATGGAAAAAAGGTAAAGTGATAAGAGGGGTGATAGCAAAAGAAAGGTACAGTGTTAACGACAGTATGTGAAGATGGATGGACAGATCAAATGCCATCCCTCGTTAGACAGACAGCCTGGTACAGTAAATAGGATGGGGTGGGGGTAATAGATGAGAGGGTAACGTATAGAGCAGTAGATGAACACTTCATACTAATTTGATAATAAAAAAGTAGAAATGTATGCTGGAATAGTTCTAAGATTCTAATGTCCAACAGATGCAGATATTATGAAAGTAGTTTGTAATTGGTCAGCCATAAAAATGTTATGCTAGAATAATACCTAGTTCTAATGTAAAAGATTATATATGTGTACATATTCATTCTTAAAAGCACCACCTCAAATGTGAGAACAAAGAAATTTTTAAAAAAGAAATTATTTAAAATCCTTCACAACTAGTAGCATTTAAAGTATAAAAACAGTAAAAAGCCAATTGGTTTAACCCTCATCCTGGGGTGCTGAAAACGCCCTCAAAGGGCCTAATTTCACAGTAAGATAAAATACATATGGATATGACTCCGTATATTTATTCATTCATAATGCTGTATTGGTACTCTGGTAATAATAATACAGCACTTACACTTACTCTGAGTCAACAGTAAATTTGCTAACTTAAACATTCTGAAATCATTTATCAAAGTTGTCAAAATGAATAGGAACTTCTTTTCTCACAAAATACCAAGCATTTGACTTGAAAACAGTTTCTAAGGAAGTCATGATATAACCGAGTACATATTCATTTTAACTACCCTTAAATAATCTATTTACATGAATAGCATAATCTTACCATCTAAACCATGAAATTTTCGTCTTTAGCTATGAAGTAGCAGCGAACCATGACAAGAAAATTGATTTAAGAATTAAACTGATATATATTTTTTTAATTAATGATAATGTAAATTTTATAATGTAAATATTCCTATGGTGAAAGAGAGTAGAACATTTTTTCATTCATATCTTATTTTAATAAATTTGATTACTCAAGCACATGCAAAGTTTTATTATAAATTAATGTGTCTTTGTTCATCCTGAAGCCCCCCCCCACCCCCCATATTAATCATCATACAAACTTAACATTTATTTTCTCATGCTGGCATGAATTGGCTGGATGTTTAGTTTGACATCTTCTCCAGCTGGAAACACTTCCTAATGTCAACCAGTGATAAAGTACTTATTGTGCTGCAAATATCAGTGACTATTTTCCTAGTTGCATATTGGTTTTAATTTTGTGGTTACTGTCCTCTTAGATAAGTTAAGAAGCTATTTGAGCAAGAATAATATGTAGACTAATGAAAAGTATAGTGAATATAAAGACACTTCAACAAGATGGTAAGGCTAAAAATTGGGTGGTGGAATTCATTAAATATAGATAGAAGAACAGTACAAAATTGGAAATCTCGTAGAGTAGCAGTATAAGATATAGAAATAGTGGTAGGTATTGACAATGTTAGTGACCGTCGTCAGTCAAATGTGGGCCAGAAATAAATGCTAGAGTGAAGTATAACATAGCCAATATTAAACAGTATTTTGCACCATAGATGGTAGTAAAACAATGTGTGAAAAGGCATTTTCCATAGAAAACATCACATCAAATGATCAGACAAAAACAGAAGAAAAGAGCAAATTAGTTAATGAGATCATAATCCTCATATCAGAATACAGAAACTTATGAGCAGATGCTGTGGAAAAAGAAAGGTGATCAAATAAATAATCAATAAGTAAAAAAAAAAATGAATTATCATTTGTTGTTACTACTTTGTTCAACTGTTACTTTTTACATGATTTCCTTTCTCAAACATCTGTAGCGACCTCATGCAAGCAACAGTCTAGTTTCATTCTAGTCACATGTGCAATTTTAACCAATCAGAAACTAGTAGTCTATTAAGCCACTGTTTGGCTATTATTACAGAAGTAAAACTGCTGTCTACTCTGGCTCTCTTAGTGGCTACCAGCAGCTATGGTAAGCTGTCCTATTTGGCACTCTCTCTCCTAGCTAGTTGTTAGCCTTGGTCTAGCCTTGACAGAATAATTTCTACCAGTTTAAAATACATGCATTATCTATTTTTTTCTCTTCACAGCTGGCCATTATCTGATTGCACACATTTGACCCTACGACACAAATTACTCCATTGACATGAACATTTTCTACACACATTATCCAATTTACCTTGTAAAACACAAAAACAAATATGTACATTTTCCATAACACTTTCTACAACACAAATTATCTATGTATATTCTTACAAACATTTTTATTTAAGCTTTGCCTTGATTGATCTTGTAAATTAAGATTTGTTATATTCCATGCTGAATTCTGTCCTATCTCAAATTTGAATTCACAAACCACGTTCCCCGATCTGTGTATTTATTATTACATTATTCTACCAACAAGATCAGAAGAGGACTATTTTTTGTTGGTATGTAGCAAATAAATGGAAAAATTACACATAATTCATTTTTGTTGTTATCTCTACAAACATCTTTTAATGTCCTACAATTGATGACCTGACGTTTGAAGAAGCCTACAATTGGTGATCACAAAGTTCAAACAACACAGCCATGTTTCTGATTTAACAGCTACAAATGAACTTATAATTGGTGACCCCAAAAACTTTTGAACAAACAGACATTTTTCTAATTGAGCAGAAATTTTGTGATTGGAACAGCACAGCACGTGTTTACATATTTTTACGCGATCAGACAGCATATTGTTTACAAACATGAATATATCCATAAGCTTAAATCTGTTTTCCTCCTTGCCATCAACCCAACTCACTATTTTCCACAGTTTGAAGCTAGTTTTCTGATATGATAAAACATCAGAAGCTACACTTTCACCTCTGTTACTGCTTCGCTTCAGTCAGAAATAATAGTAACCAACAACGATGCAGCAATTATCAGTCATGAGGAACTTTCACCAACTCAATGGCAATACAGCAGTACCACCATCTCTTACACAAGATGTCTCAAGGATAGAAAATATGACAAATGTGGTATCACCACCTCTTTACAGAATTAGAGAATAAATACCAAAATCAGTAGAATTATGGCTGTAATTCCTGGTCTATGTAAACAGACTATATCATGGACAGTTTTTATAGTCCATTAATTCTTCCTAGCAATGGAACAGTTTATTTTTTATTTTAAATTGAAATTGTATTTAATCATTTCAACTTTTTAACTATTTTGAACATGCCTTTTCCTAATCTACCATCCAGCAACAAGTATTTCCTTGTATTTTCTCTCACGGGTGGATTATTATGTATTCAATTTTGATTTGTTTTACACACACACACACACACACACACACACATCAATATGAATACAGGTTACAATACACATGACAACTTAGTTATGCAGGTGAACAGCAGAACTTTTTCAGTCAACAGTTTTCACCTTTACCCACCCAACTTAGCATTCATTTCGAGCACATAGCATGAGACAAACCATATATGTATTTGTGCAAAATACAAATGTCATTGTTCATTTCATCTTTTTGCAGATCCACTAGTATGAAAGCTCATGTTATGTTCATTTTCTACAGATTTACTTGTATGAAAGCACATCTTGCAAACCCATTTGCATTATGCACATATATGCAGACCTCCCTTGCAGCTGATGCACACACCATGCAGATCATTTGCATACTTGCACACACATATCATGCAAATGCCGCCACCCCTGTTTATACATTGTGCATACATACAAGGTATTTTATTTCAGTTCCTTAGCCAACTCACTATCTTCATCATTCACTTGTTAGAAATTTTGCATCTCCATTCAGTTTTCACTACCTGTTGTTTTATACTGATCCTTATTGATTGCTGATTCCCCAGCAATCTACAAGGGGACTAATGTTGTAACCTCATGCAGATGGCAGTTTAGTTTCCCCATTGTCACAGTAAATAGTAGTCTGTTGAGCCACTTTTTGGCTATTATTACAGAAGTCAAATTGCTGTCTACTCTGGCTCTCTCTTAGTGGCCACCAACAGCCATGGTAAGCTGTCTTATTTGGCACTCTCTCTAGATGTTAGCCTTGGTCTAACCTTGACAATAATTTCTACCAATTTAAAAACATGTACCTTATTTTCTCTCTTAACAGCTGGCTATTATTTAATTGCACACATTTGACCCTATGACACAAATTACTCCATTGACATGAACATTTTCTATACACATTATGCTACTGACTTTGTAAAATATGAAAATATATATGTACATTTTCCATAACACTTTTTCTACAACCCAAGTTATCTATTTGACTTAAGTATGTACATTCTTACAAACATTTTTATTTAAAGTCTACCTTGATTGATCTTGTTAATTAAGATCGGTTATATTCCATGCTGAATACTGTCCTATCTCAAATTTGTATTTACAAACCATGTTCCACGATCTGTGTAATTATTATTGTACTATTCTACCAACAACATCAGAAGTTTGTTTTTTGTTGGTATCATCATCTTCGTTTTACGTCTGTTTACCATGCTGGCATGGGTTGGACGGGTGATTTTGGCCCGTGTCGATTCCTGATTGGAGTCACCACTCTCCTAGATGGGTCAGTGGCCCACGTCTCGCTCGTATGTTTCATTTGGCTTAGTTTCTACAGCTGGATGCTCTTCCTATCACAAACCACTTTACAGAGTGTACTGAGTGCATTTTATCGTGGCACCAACACTAGAGAGGTTGACATGCCTTTGACATGACTAAAGAGACCTCTCTACCCAACGTTTTCTCCATTCAATCACCGATATATATATATATATATATATATATATATATGTATATAACTCTTTCTCGAGCCTATTGGCCGTCAGGCCAGAGATAATCCCGATTTCCGTGGTGTTAAGTGACTGAGAGTATAAGACTGCCTGCTGAACGGGACACCAGTCCGTTGCAGGGTTAACCCCCCAGATACTGCTGGTATTGATTTTCAGCTGAGTGGACTGGAGCAACGTGAAATAAAGTGTCTTGTTCAAGGACACAATGTACTGCCCTGTCTGGGAATCGAACCCACGACCTTACGATTGTGAACCCAACCACCTAACCACTAGGCCACACACCTTCACAACATAGGTGTGTAACTTGTGTTAAATCACTGCTTTGGTCTAAAGACTGAAACTTTTTTCATGTGGGTTCTTAGTGAGTTCATCCACCGGCTGTTTCAGATTTAAATGTGGGGGAAATTGTGCACACTGTTGAAGGGTTCTGTACCCCTGTGGTCAAACAACATGCTAGAAATAGCAGCCAAATGTCCTCACTATTTAAAAATAGGGAAGGACACATTAGAAAAGGTAAATTCTGTGCTGATCATTTTCTGATTTCTAGGAAAGCTTCTCATTAGATTTTTCTTTTTTTAATATTTTTTTTTTCATTTTCTTTTCTAACCCCTCAACAAATTAAGAGGTTGCTTGAGTCCTGTTTTATTACTGGTTACTTGCTACCTTGTTGGGAGTGACTTCCAATAGATAAAAAAATAAATAAAATAAAATATAATCCTATATCAGGGGTGTCAAACACATATAGTTTAGTAGGCCGGATTGAAGCATAAACTAGATATCACGGGCTGGATAAGGACAGTTACTCCTAAAATCCCTATTCATAGTATAGGTAGGCCAAAGTAAATGGATAAAGGGGTCAATATACATTATAACAACTATATTGACAATAAAGAAAGGAAAGAATGAGGTGTTAGTATAGTTTGTGTGTAGAGATGTGTGGGGAAAAACACAT
>JAOPJM010518529.1:0-10751 GCA_027124095.1 Muusoctopus leioderma
CACGTTATTGAAGCTATGATTAGAATTATCAAAACCTTAAAAATAATAATTCAGCTACGATCTTAAGTAAAATAATTTTTATAAATAATAGATATTAAAACATGTTGTAACGTGTTATTAAACGTGTTGTAACGTGTTATTAAAACGTGTTGTAAACGTGTTGTAAAGAGTAAAGTCAATAGACATGAACTAAATCTCATAGTATATTGGAATAGCTTAGACAGCTCATGTATAAGAAATGTTCCTGTGTAAAATATTTTTCTTTTATAGAGAACTCCATACTTTCTGTGATTTTTCTAATATGGTACATGGTGCATATACTGCTACATGCACATAAGTGTGCACAAACACACATGCACACATGCTCAGAAAGTACATCAAATTAGATTTACAATGGAATGTACCATAAGTTGTATGAATCCCTCCACCAGTATTGCCAATCTCAAAATCTACTTCTGCTGCAAAGTTTAGGTGAAGTTAAAATTCTTTACTCAAAGATAAGATGTAATACTGCAGCAGCTTTGGAACACATGAGCTATGAGCAAGCATTCAATATTTTGTTTTGTTAGGTACTAGGATTTTATAAATGTATGTCTATCTAGTAAATAATCATTTCTTTTGTCTAGGCACAAGACCATTTTTCTTTCCCCAGAGATGGTATAGTTGACTGAATTGACATCTATCAGTATATTACAGGTACTTATTTTATCAATCCTGGAGAGATGAAAAGTAAAATTGACTAAAGCAGGATCTGATCTCAGAATGTGAAGCGACATAATTAAATACTGCAAGGCACATGATCATCTAATGAAAACAAAAAATGTGGTATTTAGTCACTCATCGAGAGTAGCATGCATGAAAAATTAGACATAGCCATATTCTAAACTATAAAATCAAATCTTAGAAACAATAATAATAGTTTCTCAAAACTGTTATAATAACATTTGATGAGAAAATTTCTGAATAAAATCATTGTCTTCAACATGATGAACATTATGTTTTTGTTCAATATTAGCATGGGTAGCATGGAAGAGATTAAAAACCAAAAAAATAAAGATATAATGCTTCTAAATGTTACAATTGATTTTAATTGAAGAGATTAGAAATTTGCATCATCATTTCACAAGAATAGTTCTATGAATTGTTTTCGAAAATATTGATTTTAATAGTTGAAAAATTAGAATTTCACAAATTAATCTAGCATATGATTAATTAGAACTATTATGAGTCCAAAGCCATTATATGTTTTGTTACAATAAAATACAATATAAGTTATTTGATATGAGATGATATACAAGGGAAAGATGATAGACAGATATAGAGACAAGAAATTATTTTGTCAAACTGGATCACTTTTGAAAGCTGTATAAATGTGTATATAGAACAGAAAAATGAATTTACATGTCACTATCAAGATAAGCTTTACTTTATCTATTAACAAACTTCTTTATTGATAAAAATCATATGAAATCATAAATGAATGAAACCAATTTTGACAATAAAATGCTGTTAAAATTTGATATGTGGATAAAAGAATAAAAGCTGATTGCTTTTATATCTGGTAAAATTGAAAAGAAAAAAAAGAAAGAAAGAAAGAAATTGAAATTTAGCAATAATCTCACGAATTATGAATTAATAAGGAATTAACTGTGACATGTTACTGTGATATTCTAATTTTTTTTTATTTTGCTGATATTTCAATGGTCAATAAAATTTAACCCCGTGATATCGAAAGCTTACAACATATGCTTAGTTTCTAGTCTTAGCATATGTTAAAATTTGATACAATTTCTGCATTTTGGCTCTTTGAAACAGAAAGGATTCTAAGTTGTGGAGAAAATATGGCTTTTCATAAAACCAGATGAGCAGTTAATGTTTAAGTTCCACTAAGAGGTTTAAGAGCAAGCAGGACAAGCAGACTAAATAACAAGAAGGAACACCCTGTTTGGATTGAATCCATACAGTATTGAAAATTTGAACAGAATTTGTTGTATTGATTTCTCTAAACGACCTAATTATATTTCTTAAAAACTGTTTCATACAAAATGCAGCTCATTTAGTCTAACAAGAATTTTTTTTTTTTTAATTCACTGATAAAATGAAAGAAAAAAAATTAAATATTAGCAACCATCAGAAAATACTAAAATATACCGTTAATGCTAAAGTGAAACACTGATTAAAAAATATAAAATATTATAGTCTCTTAGCTATTTGAGAAAACATAATTGAAGATTCTAAAGCATCTAGCTCTCATGAAAAAAAAAACATGAATTATCATCTCTGTATTTACTTTAATTCAAAAGGAAATATTTATGTTGCAACACAAGGGAGGGGGGATGAATGCATGACTCTTAAGGTAAAGAAAGATGTTTTTTTTTTCCTTTTTGTTTTTGCTTAATAGTAATCATCTCTTCTACCTAGTCAGTCTCCACCTTAAATTCCTAAAGATCACAGACAGTAAAATGAACAGACATATGAATGTGTACATGTTTGTTTTATGTGTTAACTGAATAAGCATATGTAAAAGTAAGCTCATTTGCAAATGTATCATACATGATGAGTAGCTCAAAGCCAGAACAGAAGTGAAACTTTCTCGGGAGCAATGAATAAAATAAAAACTCAAATAGAAGATAAAAAGTCCAATAATAGTTTGAACTGACCATAGTAACATCAAGTGAATTGTGATGATTTTGCATTGTTCATCATTACCAATTATACAATTATATGTGTGTGTGTTTGGGTGTATAAATGAAAGGCCAAAATACTGAATACATATACTAGAGTTTATTCACTTTCAATTCCTGGTGTGTTCTTCAAAGTAACTTAATAATTAGGTAATGTTTTTTTTAAGAGGTTTCTTTTTAATTTTTCCAATTATTGATGGCTTCTTCTTTCAAACCTAAATCCTCAAGATCAATCCAAACAACTGTATTTATTTGTGTAAGTCGTGCTTTTTGTACACAACTTCAATAACAAAAATCAGGGGTCCGACTTATACACTAACTAATAACAGTAGACGTGTAATGTAATTTGAAAAGCTCTCTGGCCCTTGTAGTCTCATCTCCCATATAGATTTCTATTATAAAAGTTTTGTACCTTTTTTACCATGCAAAATATGGGGTTTGACTTACGAGTGAATACGGTATTTATCATGTATTTCTTAACTTACCTAAACTGTTGCTAGCTCATATTTATTCTCTCAGTTTGCATTGTTCATACTAATTCAAACCTTCTCTTCCCCTCTCTCTCTATCTCAAGCAATATTTAATATCTAATTCTCAATAATCAGCCAGACTTCATTTTGAACAAACACCTTTCAGATTTATACAGTAAATTCAACACTTCATACTTAGCTCATTTCCTTGAAGCTATTGCTACTTTTCAGCCCTCATTGTTTAATCATACTTAATCATACTCATAGATTACAGTGCTGAGTTTTGTAAACAAAAGTGTTACTTATCAGGGAAAATAGATTTTTAGAAGAAATGATAATATGGACTCCTCTCCAAAGCTGTTAGCAATGTAAGTAAAGTGAAACAGCTGCCCCTTGGAATTAAAACCAGGTGGTACATTCAGCTATCTGCAAATTTGATTGCATTCTAGAGTGCACAGCCACTGGACGTTTCTGAAAATAATTGGTTCAGGTGACAGTAACACTGAGTAATTCTAATTTTGACCCTGTACAACTCCCTTCACATTTGTGGCATGATAAATACAGCAGAAAGGAATTTATCAATTTTCTTAAGGTGAATTTTGACTAAGGTGGTTAGTATTTCGTTGTCATCTTTGCAGCCACCCCTAACCTCCATCAAGATAGCCACCACCACTATCACCACCAAGATGGCCATCACCAATATCACCATCAAGATGACCACCACTATCACCACTGGTATAACGCCTGAAACTTTATATCAGAATAGAACAAATCAGTCAACATAAGAATATCTCTCCAGCGTTTCTAACTCTTTATATTCATGTTTATCACTAATTACTATATATTACAGGTAATTTATACCACTATTACCACTGGAGTAATGTCTGAAACTTTATATCAGAATAGACTGAATAAGTCTACATAAAAGTATCTCTCCAGCTTTCCTAACTCTTTATATTCATGTTGATCACTAATTACTATATATTACAGGTAATTCAAAAGTTTCCAATGCCAGTATATACAATATTAAGTTGCTTATACACAGTCACACTCATGAACACATAATCCTTCAGTCAGATGTTAGCTACACAGTGGATGTACTGGAAAGACGCTCCACAAAGATTACAATCAATAACACAAGATAAAATATTGAACAGACATTAGATGCTTGTTCTGTGTCAAGTGATTTTTATTGGCTTAAAATATATTATATATGAGTTTAGAAAATCAAAAATAATTTTCATTGCATTGCTCTTTAAAATAAAAGTAATTTTTGTTTTAAATAAAATATGGGATTTAATTGAAAAGTGGCTACATCTTAAATTTAATAAATGGTGCTATTAAATATTTAACTTACGTAAGATACCAAAGGTAGGTAAGCCTAATATATTTCAGAACAGCAGACTTTAAATTGGAAATTTATTTGCTATAAAGATATCAGAAACTGCACAGAATATTAAATTTTAAGGGACTTTATGTAGATTCTAAATTATTGAAAATGTATGGAATATCACACAAATACAATAATACGTTCTAATAATATATAAACATATTGTTGCTTAGAAAAGTTAGAAGAGATATAAGCAAGATGTATGTATGCCAACAGACAAGCAAGATGTATGTATGCTACTTAGTAAAAAGAAAAAGATAGTTTTATTTTAGCTGGAGGATAAAATGTTCTTTATACTATAATTGATTTATCCACCTTAGACATGGATTCATTGAATAAATAAATTAAAAAATGTCTTTAATTTCCGGTGTGATAGCAGTAACTAACTCATACTCGTAACTAACTATTAATAAAGCTTTTAGTGTGAAATTGATTTTTGGATTGATTCTGTTATGCATTCAAAAGTAAAAACATGAATTTTGTGCATGCTAATTAAACAGACTTTCAAGAATAGATACATGTTTGCTCATGTTATATTGGAAGGAAATTCTGAATGTCGAAGTCAGTTCAATATTCATATGTGTTAATTGATGAATATCATGCTATTTCAGCCAACAATATACTAAGTAATTCTCCACCACCATCTAATTAGTGAAGCTGCATAGGCATTTGACCTGCTAGAAATTGCAGCCAAGTCTCCTTTGTGTCACACCCTACCATCTTTAAAAAAGGGAGGATACATGGGATGTTGTAGTCTTAGACATACAAAAAAGATTGGATGGTCAAGGTTTGTACATCTTTGATCATATATCTGCTTGATCAAGTCTAACCTGGGTTTAAACAACAACATCATGAGTGCTACTGGTCAATATCATCAATATGCAAAACTGATTAAATAACTATGATAACAGAAATCCTATTTTCAATTATGCTATGATAGTAATCAGAGATGCAGTAGGTTATATTTGGTGTAAGTAGCATGTTGATTCCTGTTAATCGACCTGGAATTTATTTACAATTCAATAAACTTATTGTTAGCTGAACACCCTGTTTTATATATTTTTTATTGACCACTCAAACTGCAGTGAAAGGAAAACTGTTGCTGATGTTGCAGTCATGGCTGTGTGGTTAAGACGTTTGCTTCACAACCATGTGGTTTTGGGTTTAGTCCCACTGCGTGGCACCTTGGGCAGGTGTCTTCTACTATAGCCTTGGGCTGACCAATGCCTTGTGAGTGAAATTGGTAGACAGAAACTGTGTAGAAGCCTGTCGTATATATATATATGTGTGTGTGTGTGTGCATGCATGTGCTAGTCATTGCTGGACACCGTTTATTGATCGGCCAAATAAAATGCCTGGCCATTCGGTAGTAGGATTCAAATACTTAAATCAGTATGGTTGGTGACAGGTAGAGCATCCGACCGTAAAATGCTACCTCAGGAAATCTCCATCCAACCCCTGCTATCATAGAAACATGGATGTAAAACGACGATGATGATGATGAATAACAATAGTGATGAGCTATTAAATTGGAAATGTGTCTGACCTTCAACAAATCTTGTGGAATATCTTCTGGTTGTTTCTTATTTAGTTCTAGCTTAGAAAGGGTCGCATCTTCATTGACGATATGTCTTTGAGAAGAGAGGTATTTGGTAGGCGCGAAACCATCACAGTTGTAGGCATTCTAGAATGAGATTGGAAACTACAAAGTAAACAAGTGATGATAATGTATAATGGAGCATGTTGAAATGATGAGACTGAAGTGTGTGTGTCTTTAGAATATTGAGTCCATTCCAGGTTGTGGGGCTTTTAGACACTTTGTCAGCCAATAGTTTCAAATTTGAATGTGGGCAAAATTTTGCCCGCAGACAGGGAGCCCCCCCCGCTTTACATGGTCACTTGACTTCCTAGAAATAGCAGCCAAATCTCCCTCAAATCACACACTACCAACTTTAAAAAAAAAGGAAAGACACATTGGATAATATAGTTCGGTACTTTCCTGTTATCGACAGCCAATTTCTTTTTACTAACCCTAAACCTAACCCTAACTTAATCTAACCCAACCCTAATCATAACCCTAACTTAACCCTTCAGTAAAAACAAAATTGGCTGTTGATAACAGGAAAGTACCTATAGTTCTTAGATACAATGTGTCTAAAAAATAAAAAAAGATGGGATGGTCATGTTCAGAACACCCTTGATTATAGTGTCTACTTGATCAGGGCTGACCTGGGGCTAAAACAACAACAACAACTTGGGGGGGGGTCAGTTCTAAAATGATATTATACACAGAAATCAACCATTCCTTGGCAATGGAAGAGGAGAGAATCGTTGCGTTTGGAGAAGTTTACTTACACGATTCAGAAAAGTCACTACAGAGTCTTGAAGTAATCTTTCTCTGGTAGAATCGGTCATTTGTAGACATTGTGGAACTAAAGATTCACAAGTTGTCTCCTGGGCAAACGTAGCAAATGCCTCTATGGCCTGGTGATGTAGCAGACTATTGGAATCAAACAGCAAATGCTGGAATATTCTTGGAAAAGAGGATCCTATTCTTGCAGAAATCTAAATACATGAAGTACAAAAAATAAATATATATTACTCTTTTTTTTTTTAAAACTTTTTTTACTTGTTTCAGTCATTTGACGGCGGCCATGCTGGGGCACCGCCTTGGAGGTCGATCAGATCGACCCCAAAAAAAGAACAAAAAACAAAAACAAACAAACATCTAATTTATCACTCTTATAGAGTTTTAAAGACTTCTTTGTTACAATGCAAATGCAATGTTTGGGATCTAAGGCTTATATTATCATCATCATCACCATGATCATTTCTATGTCCACTTTCCATGCTGGCATGGGTTGGGGAGGTGGTTATCATGTTTCGGGTGAGCTCTTATTCGGAGTTTCTGCCCTCCCAGATTGGTCAGAGGGCCACATCTCACTCATATGTTCCATTTTTGGTATGGTTTCTACGGCTGGATGCCCTTCCTAAAGACCAACCACTTTACAGTGTGTACTGGGTACATTTTACTGTGGCACCAACACCAGGGAGGTTCTCAGCCCTCAGCCAGACTAAAGGGTTTCTTTTGACCCTATGTTATCTCCACTCGTTTACCAACCACATTAGTGTGTACTGGGTGTATTATATTGTGGCACCAGCACTAGGGAGGTTATCTTGGGATCCAGAAATTGAATATGTAAATACATAAAACCCATGCTGGCATGGAAACACAGACATAAAACAATGATGATGATGATGATGTAAATAACAACAACAACAACAAGATCTTACTTCAGTATTTTGTAATTCAACTTTGCCAATCTTTTTGAGAAACATTGAACTGGCTAGTCGCACAATTTCATCTGGCTTCAATTCAAACAGTTTTTCTAAGGTGTTCACAATCTGTGGAGAGAACAAGAGTTAGTCATCATCATCATCATCATTTTACGTCTGCTTTTTCCATGCTTGCATGGGTTGGACGGGTCCTCTCCAATACAGCTTCTCGCCACTTTTCTCGATCTTTCGTCAGCTCCTTCTTGAGATTCAGCATCCTGAGATCTGCTTCTACCACCTCTGCCCATGTCTTCCTTGATCTACCTCTTACACACCTTCCTTCCACCTGGATCACCTGGCACTTCTTCACCCATCTGTCATCACACATACACATTACATGTCTATACCAACGCACTACATATAAATGTGTATATACATATATATATATATATATTCCCATGTATTCCTTGATCTACCTCTTCCACGCCTTCTTTCCACCTGGATCTCTCTTGCACACTACATATAATTCCTCTTATACCCAGTTTTTCGCTCAACTCATCTGTGCCTTGTCATTCATACACATTAACATTACACATCCAAAGTTACTGACAATAATTAACCTGACTGCTGATCAATAACACTGTTTTTAAGGGCCTGACTCTTTAACCACACAGCCATGCCTGCGCCTATATACAAATATAATCACCCCCCCCCCCCATCTTGTGATATAAGAAGTACTTACTGAAGATATATGGGCTGGTTTCATGACTGGGAGTAGCTGGGCTGATGTAATAAGAAGAGTACTGAGTAGAAGGGAACGATAAGATTTGCTGCCATCCTCTGAGTTGCTCAACTTTGGCTCAGCTGACCACAACATTGCTAGACGTTGTAATACCAAATAGTGAAGTGTACATCCTGGTCTGGACACAACTAAATACCGACTTAAACTCTGCAGACATTTGATGACATCAAGCTGGAAATGGAAGAACGAATAGCAGCTAAGTGCACATTGTTAAAGGTGGTATTGATACTGGAACATGCTAAATTGCAACGGGGGACAGTGAATAAGCTTCATAGGTTCAAATCCAGTAATAGGCATTATAAACATTGCACAATTGTTAATCTGTACTTAACAATAGATAATTACTTCTACTGCAGATACTACACAAAAGGAATATAATCTTAAAAGCTGTCATATTTATTTTAAATTTTATTACATATCATGTATTTTGTGAACAACAGCATCATTGGTTAGAGGTTTACAACACTGGTTCACTGCATTTCTAACAGCAACAATGAAAAGGGAGTGTTGGTGTAACCCAGGTGGAATAAATACCACAAAGTACTTTTGTTTGGCACACCAGTTTATCAGCAATTTCCTTGTTGATGTGTATATCTTACACCCAATATATGACAGGCTTCTGTATAATTTCTGTCTATCAAATTATACTCACAATGCCTCTAACATCACCACCTGCCATTGAATGACTTTAGCAGAGTCCACGTTGTTGCAAGCATTCAGGCCAGGTCCCTGTCTGATGTTTCTCCTCCCCTTCCGTAATTCTCGGAGACCCTTACCCTTCCACTTCTAATTAAGACAATAAAACCACAGTCTTGATTATTTTCAAACTTAATTGAAAATCATATGCAGTGTATTTCATTAGAAATATGGTAATGAAAGGGTTAAGGGAAGTACAGTCCTGGTGGTAAAAAAATAATAATTTCCTTCGACTAAGCACAAGACCAAATTTTGTTGGGTAAGAGGTATAGTTGAGTGAATGGACAGAGTATATTACTGGTATTTATTTTGTTGACTCGGGATATATTAAATACATAGAGGGATGAAACTAAATACCAGGAGGCATTTAGTTCAGTTACAAACCATTTCTGTAAAATTGTACTTCCATTAACCCTTTCGTTACCATATTTCTAATGAAATACACTGCCCCCTATGATTTTCAATTAATTTTGAAAATAATCAAGAATTTGGAGGAATTTAACAAAATAATTAACTTCTTGTTATTAAGTTGGTGTTTGGAACATAACTTAACAAAAAGTTCTGACATAAAATTATAATGGGAGGTTTAAATTTAAATATGAACACTTTAAAACGAATGGTTTTATATTGTAGAACTAGGGTCAGTTTCAGGCGGTTTGGTATCAAAAGAGTTAAAAATATTAAGATCACATTATCCAGTGTGGCCTTTATTTAAGAAAGTAGAGTGTGATGGGGGGGGGCTGTTATTTCTAGCAAGTTGTGTGACTACATAGAGGCTCTCTCTCGTTGGCTCGTGTTTACTGAGAATGTTTGTGTGAAACGTCTGTCTGTTGTAGTTAGTGACAGTCATAAACATCCTTTAATCTCTGTACAACAATAACAACAACAATACCAGCCAATGAGCGAGCTTCTACATGGTCACCCGACATGCTAGAAATAGCAGCCAAATTCCCTCAAATCACACACTGGTCTTAAAAAAGATGGGATGGTCATGTCTGGAATGTCTCTGATCATATGTCTACTCTGTCCAGGTTAACCTGGAGCTAAACAACAATTGCACAGAGGTGACATGTAACAACTATTATTAGTTTCTCACAAGACATTTATACTGCAAACTTCTCACCTTCAACACCTTAACTTAATTTACTTCACAGCACAGTTTGTTTGAAATATTTTTGTCTAATTAATTAAATTATTGATAATAACCAATAAAAAGGAAGAACATCCATCATTTCGTTTCATTACCTTTCCAGCTACTTTACCATCAACTATTGTAGAAAATACAAAAACTCTCCGAAGAACATGTGAACATATAACTGCTATCATAGAAAATTATTTTAATACATTTTCTTTTTCTATCATGATTATATTGTTTTAACAATTGAAACCGGTAGAATTTTATAATGAAAATGTAAACATTCTTCTCCTTATTT
>JAOPJM010518546.1:0-10750 GCA_027124095.1 Muusoctopus leioderma
ATATAATCGGTGTGCACGTATATGTGTATGTGTGTGTGCATGTCTGTGTTAAGTGTGGAAGGATATAGATAGATAGACAAATACAGAGAGAGAGACTAATACAGACAAACAGAAAGAGAGAGACAGTGAGATATAACTGGGAAATACAGCGATTTTGTAAAAAAAAAAACACTTATTTTTTTGCAAGCGTGCTTTTAACTAATAAAAACTTCTTGGAAACATTACTGTGATGTCATAGCTGTGACAGATGGACAGAAAATGCAATACAAAATTATAATAATATAGATTTGTTGTTTAGCCCTGGGTCAGTCTTGATTGAACAGACCTATCTTCAGAGACGTTTCAGCTGTGTCCTTCTCACTTTATTTTTTTTAGACAGTATATATCTAGGACTACATTATTCAATGGGTCCTTCCTTTTTTAAGATGGTAAAGGAGATTTGGCTGCTTTTTCTATCAAGTTGAATGATCATATAGAGGTTCCCTAGTTGGTTCATTCATTATAATTAATATCTAAAGGTACCTGTTTAGCTCCACTGTAAAATATAAGATGCTGTTACTGATTTAATGTTGTTAGAGCACATTTTGTTTGCTTCACATGTTTGATACCTGTCACTCACAATGTCTCCCTTATATTCAAGCATAAAGTCACTCAGAGACACACTCCAGCCCCTGGCCCACACATGCACTGTTTCCTCTCTCTGCCTTTTCTATTGCTACTACAATGGCCTCTGCTCCTCGGAGCTGGCTGGTTTCAGCCCACCTCCTCTTAAGCACTCCTGACTTACTCGTCTCTCCTTCTCTCATCACCCATATTGTGTCCAACTCGGCAAGTCCCACACTAACCTATACACCCAGTCCTTCTTCCCCAGATTGTCTGCTCTCTGGAATTCTCTTCTCGCCCATGTTTTTGCTGCAGGCGTCGACTTGCAACAGTTTATGCGGATCATTAACAGCATCAATCTCTGCAGTCTCGGAGGACCTATGAAGGCCATGGCAACTGCCCCTTCCTCTAAATCCAGAAAGTGTAGAGACAATCTATTTAACTACAGTTTGCTTTACATGGCTTAACTACAGTTAAAGGTCAAAGAGGAATTAACAGATGTTAATGGATCAAATGAATTCAAGGACTCAGTCTTAATGGGATGAGACAGTGCTATTATTAATAATAATGATTTCTTACATTAGCACAAGGCCACCAATTTATGTGGTAGGTGGGTATAATCAATTTAATTGATTCTCGTCCATGTCTTCTTATTTTTATTGAGTCCACTTCACATTCTGTTAAATTTTATTCATTCCAAAACTGAACACACTTCTCTGCATCTTCATTGTATATTGCATGGTGCTTGCATTAGAGGGCATCTCAACAGGTATTCCATAGTTTGTAGCTCTGTGCCACAGTCACACATGGTGCCATTGGAGGAGCTGTAACTCCATTTGTTGAGTGCCACCTTGGCTCTGCCAACTCTAGTTCTCAGTCAATTAAGACAAGTCTACTTTGTCCAATTTGCAACTTCACCAGGTGGTAGCTGTTCATATTTATTATCTCTCTTACAAAAATTGGCCTTCACTCTAATAATAATAATAATTTCTTACATAGGTACAAGGCCAGAAATTTGTGAGGTCCGGGTTAATCAATTAAATTGACCTCAGTACTTGACTGGTACTTTATTATATCAACCTCGGAAGGATGAAAGACAAAGCTGACCTCAGCAGGATTTGAACTCAGAATGCAAAGAGTGAGAACAAAATATTGACACTCTAATGATTCTGCCAATCCACTAATAATAATAATAATAATAATCTTTTCTTTATTATTGCAACCAGAGCTCATTCATTCATACAATAAAAGATGTTACAAAAAGTGTTTACAGGACATGTGGGGATATACAAATATGTAGTTATATAAAAATTAGGGGTGGGCTAGGACATTATACAATATATAAGGACATGTTAACATTTTTTTATTTATTTGATAGAAATAAATACATAGAATAATTAGACACACACATACAAATGAATAAATACAAATAAGGGTGACCCTCCGACACACAGGTAAGAAACCACCACCTAGGCTGGATCAGAGCACTTCACAGCTCCGACTGCCTTCAACTCCTTATACTCGAACCTAGTACCTCCAAAGGTGGCTGTGAGCATTTTGGGGATCAGCTGAGCCATGAAGAACCCTACATCTTCTGGAGCATAATCCTTCAAACGTTTATAGACTGCCAGTGTGGTCTTTACCAAGAGTCTGTATTTTTGAGGGAGCGTGGTACAGGTTCTCTATCTCATGTCCAATAAACATATTGACTGGTTGGTTATCCTCCAGTTTATACATTAAGTCGGTCATGTAAACGTTGCTCTTTCAGACCACCTTAAAGTTGAAAGCCGCTATTGGGGTAGGCTCCTCTTCTTGAGTCTTGCATGCCTTCTTCTTTTGGGGTGTGTTCTTTTTTTTTGGTGGGGGGGGTCTTTTTCTTTTCTTGCTTTTCTCGCTCTCTCCAGCAGTTTGCCACCCCTGCTCATTTTCTATCATTACTTGTGTCGGATTTATGCTTGGGAGGTATGGTTACGATGATAAACACAAGAAAAATTTAAGCCAAATAACACGAATAACATGCACAACTCTGTGGTCCAACTTAAAGTGGCAATGGCGTGGCATTGTCCTTCCTCGAACCAATGAACCACTGAAAACATACAATGTTTTGGTGTGCGTCACAAAGTAGTGTGCTTGTTCATTATTACTAACCATTGTATGTAACTAGAATTTTTTATATAATAGGCTTTATGGAGGTTGGTTCATAACTATGGATGTTTGTAAGTCAGATGTTCACATGCTGGAGACTGCCTGTATTTTTTGTAGTGTGTCAGTTGTTGTAGAATAAGAAATAAGTTCCTAGTAGCTGAGAATGCAATTCTTGGTTGAAGCCATTTTACTTCACATAAACAACTAATGTCTTTGCAAAAGGCATGAATGTCACAACCTCCAATTTCTCATCCCCTCAAATATACAGTCTTGTATCTAGACAAAAATAAAGAATTATTGTAAGCAAGAAATTCTTTGCTTTATTTTACATCCTTCCAGGATTGGTAAAATAAATACCAGTAATATAATTGTGTTGGTTCAGTTGACCATTCCCTTTCCTTGCATAAATTGGTTTTCATCTAAAGTAAGAAGCTAAATGAATAAATTAATTAATATAATGATTAAAGACATTTAAAATTTTTTATAAAATATTGATTACTTATATAGGCAGATGACCAATTTTTGTATATGATGGGTATAATCTATTAACTTTCCCCAGTGTATCACTGGTACTTTATTTTATTGAATCTGTGGGGAGAAATGAGAGGCAAAGTCAATCTGAACTCAGATTATAGAGAACAGAGAATACAGAGGGATTAGACTAAATATTATAAGGCATCTTCTCCAGTCTAAAAATAAATAAATAAATAAAATATCAATATATCAAATAGATAATATAAAATAAAATAAAATAAATATCGATTTTTAAAAGAAGGGAGTTTTTTAACCTAATAACTTTCATCAGCAAAGCACTGAGGTTATCTTTCTGTTGATAACTTCATTTTTAAATATGGAACTAGCCACCCTAAGTTAACTAACTGTATGTATATGTTACCAAGTTATAATTCTACCATGTATCACTAATCTGGGTGAGTTTTTTGGGGGTTTTTTTGCAGGAACATAAAGATGGTGACAGTTGGAAATTTTATTGTCAACATGGCATTGAAGAGTGTTTATTGAATATTTTAGAGGTTAGTCTCATCAAATTTGTAGCAGATGTCACTTGGACTTAAGTTTACCAATCCCTTAAGAATGATGTCTGTATGTGATTTATTCTAACCAAGGAAAGAAATTTGATTTCAATGTATTTTTTCCATATTATTATTAATTTTTTTTGTTTGTTTTTTTTCTTGTTTTTTTTCAATATTTTCTTTTTTGAAAATTGATGAAACTTGAATGTTTTCATAAACTGAAAAAAAATTTAAGTAAAATAAAAATGTTAACACTTGTCAAAATTTTAATAAAAACTGAAATTTGAATTAAGAAAAAAAGAAAAGAAAACTCAGAAAAAGGAAAAAATATCTTGAATCGAAATTAAAGTATCTAATCTCATTAAGAATCTGCAAATGACTGAGTTTACAGACTAAAGTCAGCAAGCTGAGATGTCAGAGATTTGTATCCTGTCACTAAGACACTTAGATGTCAACAGCTTGGTCTACCTAGATGCATTTAGGTTGTTGTTGTTGTTATTTAGCCCCAGGTCAGTCCTGATCGAACAAACTTATGATCAAAGGTATTCCAGCCATGACATCTCATCTTTTTGTCTGACATAATATAATTAGGACTACATTATCCACCGTGTCCTTCCTTTTTTAAAGTTGGTAGTGTGAGATTTGAGGAAGATTTAGATGCTATTTCTCGCAGTTCAAGCAATAATGTAGAGACTCCCTCATTGGCTGGAAATGTAATTAGGTACCACAGAGTGGTAGAATTAACTACTGAAAGCTGTAGCAGTAGAAACAAGAAACAATTTTCAGGTAATTAATGAGTGTTTTATTATATTGTAGTGCTGTAATATAAGAACTGATACAGAGTAGAGGGAACTCTATAGTCCTTCTTGCATGGGACAACCTCACTAGTGCTAGTGGCATGATAAAATGCACCCAGTCCACACTGTAAGACACAAATTGGCTGGTTTTCTCTGTTACTGTGTGTGCAAGATGGCAAAGGCTGTGCCAGCATAAAAAAAACAAAAAACAGACATAAAATGATGATGAAATAATGATGATGAAATAATGATGATGAAATAATGATGATGTTGATGCCGAATTCAACTTTTCTAATGAGTAAAACAACTTGGAGATGGATGGGATCCATCAATCTGACATGTCCTATATAAAGACAAAGACTTTAGTGGTGTTTGATGCAATATGTTATGTGACTCACCATCACCAATTTTGTTGATATGCTGTCATCTTAGAAATCCAAGTATAACATGTTAGGAGTAGAGGAAATACTTACCAATATGATGATTCAATCATATTTATTCTCTCTTTTACAAAAATTGGCTTTGTCTCCAGTTAATAAAAATCATCATGATGACAATGATGATTAATTGACGAGTAACAGTGACACTCTTTTACTGTGTATTTTTCTGTGCTGGTATGGGTTAGAGGAATTTAAAGTACAGCCTATTGACACCCCTCTTGATCCTGTGTCCCCTTCATCTTCTGACCTCGGGCTACACAACAACAACAACAACAACAATACTCCTTACACGTTGTTCATACTGTGTGTCTTTTGCATGGAGGAAGAAACTCATTGTTGCCAACAGGTATCAGCTATCTGAAATTTCGTCTACCCCTTCCTTACTCTATATACTATACTTTCACTCCTAATTTCATTACTAATTCTTTCTCCTAGATAAGAGAAATTACTATGACTAGCAAGCCATCTAAGCAGTACAAGGGCATCGTTTAATGTGGTCCCCTGTACATTTAGTGCTTCTGAGCTCTATATTCATTGTTGTTTTGTGAGAAATCCCACAGTACCTTTTGTGTACTCCTTAATTGCCCTGAGCACACATTATTGAATTCTTGCTTACCACCTTCCTACAAATAAAACAAAAGCCACTTCCCAGATGTCACTGGGTTTTGTGCTTTATGTTGCCAATGAGTAATTTGGTCTTTGGCCATATTGACTCCAGACCATTCTTCTATAGAACTTTTTCTGCAGCACTTTAACAGATTCTGCAATTAGAATCAGCATGTAAAAGTTCCCAAAGACATTCAATCCTAAACTCTTGTACTATAGCCTCAAGAACTATAATGAATAGATTGGGTTGGGGTCCTGGGAACATTTACTGCCAATCATGACCTTTCTCACAGCACCTTCATACACATCTTGAAATGTTCTCATGAGCCATTCATGTACTCCTGAATATTTGAATATCCGCCAGACTACAGAAAATTTTCTAGGCTAACAAACATGAAGTACAGTTGTTTGTTCTTAGCTAAAAATAATTCTCTTGTAACTGTCTTTCAAGAACTATTGCTCCTGTAGTCCACACTCTAATACAAACCCAAACTACATATTATTCAAACTCACCCTATCTTGCTCTAACTTCCTTATGAATTCCTCTCAACTAATCTCATAACTTGGTACATCAGCTTGAAGTCTCTGTAAATTCACCTGCTTAGTTAAACACACACACACACCATGTCTTTATAGTAGTTTTATAATGATACCACTATGCCAGTCATTGGAGCTTTCTGCACTATTTGATTAATGTAGTAGCTTGTAGAGTACCAAGCTTAGTGCATTCAGCCCCCCCCCCTCACTGAAGGAGTGGTAGCTTTTATATCCTTAATTTCCTTAATAGTTGTCTCCTTTGTTGGGTTCCACTTGGGGAAGATTTTCACAACCTTACTCAAATTCCTCATTGAACAACCATTTATAGTGATTCTTCTTTTCACTGCCATTCAGTGTAAATATACCTGTGTCATTTTGAACATACTTCTCTCCAATGACTTCCTGATTCATATGATTTAGAATAATTCATACCACTCATCCCCACAGAACATCTACAAACCCCTATTCTCAGCTTATTTCCTGATAGCCCTCTTTGCTATCTACCCGAAAGAAATTATTTTCAAATTCATAGTGTCAAGTGTTGTAGAGAGTAAATGAAAAGCTTATGGTGAACTAAGAGTAGAGTCCAGTTTTTATTCTTCTGTTTTGCAGCTAATATCACAATATTTCTATTTATCATAATATCCAATTTTTTTCTAGGGTTCTGTACCTAGTTGAAAGGAACCAATATTTTAATATTCCTATTTTTGTTTGTAGGCTTGTGCGATACACATTTTAGAAGACCCTAACATTTATGTAAAGTTTATTTATGATTTGGAAAGATGTATGTTTAAAATTAGAAATGTAGACCAATGTGTACGAATGGTAAGTATTTATAGTTTTGTTCTTTCAAGTACATTGTTTCTAGAGGTGTCATCAATTGCTACTGCATAGATTTTTATTTCAATTTCAGAATCAGGTTACCTTGTAAAACTAGAGAACATCCAGGTTTCCATAGTGTTAAGTGAATGAGTGATACACGTTCCTCTGGATAGTACACAAGTTCGTTACTCTAGAAGGATTTGAACTCAGAATCAGGAACCACATAACTACTGCATCAAAACATCCAGTCAGCTTGATGTCTCACACCCATCAGATAGATTCCCCTTCTAAATAGATCTGGAATTTTTCACATTCCCAAAGTAATGAAAGTCTAAACGGATCAGCTGAAAATTGAACAGCAGAACTTTTGGCACTAAATTTTTTCTTAATAAGTAATAGTGCTGGTGCTCTATCTTGCCTCTGTACCAACCAAACCACATTATATAGCTTTATCTTGTCTCACTAGAGAAGCAAAAAGTGTGTATATATTTAACTACATATAATCACTAAAATTTTAGTAGAATAAATATAGTAAATACAAAGAAAGTGATATATGACAACCACTGCCAACCATTTTATAGAGTGTACTGGGTGCATTTTAACGTGGCACCAACACTAGAGAGGATGCTTTGTCTCTTGCAGGCTAAAGAGTCCTCTCTACTCTATATAGTCTTCGTTCTTTGAGGGCAAACGTAACCTGAGAGTGTGGATAGAAGGTGAATGAGGTACGTTAAAGTAGGGGGAAGGTATGAATATGGGTGTGGTGGGGAAGCAGTGATTGGATAATAGGGGAAGGGGAATATGATAACTACATACTTAGTGGGGGTGTGCAGAGCATATCCAGGCTGAGTGGGTAAAGGAAGCATGAATATGGTGGGAGAAACAAAATGATTGGTGTGAGAGTGGTTGAGGGGGGAGTAGATGAAGAGAGAGGGTAACAGCAGAGAGTAGTGGGTGTGAGACTGATGGTAGCTACAGATTGTTGACAAGTAAGAGAGAGCGCAGCCAAGCGTGCTAGCTAGTGACAAATACTAATAGAGATAGCAAGCGACAGATGCAATGGTGACAGAGAGTGTCAATAGCGAGTGACCTGAAGGAGGTGGAGTAATGAGTGGCAGCACAGAAGAGTTGATGGTGGTGTGTATCAGATAGGAGCAGCCCCCCCCCCATTTATAGACCTCGTGATAAGATGGAAGTAGAAGTGTACATAGATCTGAGGCAGAGTTCTAAGGATGGTCGTCGGTGGGGAAGGGGATAGAATAGATAGGTCCAAAGCCAGGCGTATAGGAGAGAGGGTGGTAGGTGGGTGGAGTAAGGGTGAGTGATAGAGAGGTGAGAGGGTATCAAGAGGCAGTGGGGCCACAGATAGAGATCTGAAAGGGATATATTGGGCAAGAGACCCGAATGTCGATATATTTCTGCCTCCATCACTACCACCATTTTTAACGACTATTTCATCATGCTTGCACAGGTGGGCGGGTCTTCTCCAGCACTGTGTGTCACCAATCATCGTGATCTTGTGTCATCTCTTCTGTGAGGATCAGCATCCTGAGATCAGTCTTCATCACTTTATCCCATGTCTTCCTCTTCCACAGGTTCCATCCACTTTGAGCTGCCATCCTCCATATGCATCACATGCCCACTAAACTTGATTCCTCTTATACCCAGTTTTTCTCATGAATGCTCATCATTCATGTACACTAACATTACAGATCCAGCGGAGCATGCTCGCTTCATTTTTCTCTAGTCTTCACAGGTCCTCTGCATTCATGGCCCATGTCTCACTACCATGCAGCATTGCGGAGAGAGAAGCTCTTAGTTGTCAGCAGAGTTAATAGCTCTTTTAACTTTTTCCAACCCGTTCTTACTCTGGCTACTATGCTTTCGGTATACCCACCGACACTACTAATTTAGTTACATAGATAACAACCTATCAACTACTTCTAGGGAGCCAGCTGGGAATTTGAGAAAATCTATTTCATGTCTGCTTTTAGTGATTACTACTCCTGAGCATCTGCCATATATGAAGTTTACCTTCTCCGATAGCCTGCCTATGATTCCACTACATTTCTTGTGCATCCATAAGTTACATTGAGTACACCTTATGGAATTTCTACCTACTCTTTTTCTGCATATTGAGCATGGCCATTTCCCTGATAGTAGCAGGGTCCTGTCTTCTTTCCTACTTAGAAAAATGTTAGTCCTTGCTAAGTTCACTTTGAGGCCTTTCAATTCCACTTCCATGGAAATTCTTCTGGAATTTCTTCTCTAAAACTGCTACAGATTATGCTATAAGCACTAGGTCATCAGCATACAAAAGTTCCCATGGACAGCTGGTCTTAAACTCCTCTGTTCTGGCCTGGAGGACTATGATAAATAGAAGGGAGCTGAGGACTGAGCCCTGATGGACCCCTACCTGCACACTAAATTTGTTAATGTACTCATTGCTAATTCTCACTTTGCTGACTGCATTTCTGTACATATGACTTTCATGGCCTTCACAAGCCATTCATCTACTCCTAATTTCCTAAGGGACCACCAGATTACAAAGTGTGGAACCCTGTCAAAGGTCTTCTCCAGGTCATCGAATGCTAGGTATAGTGGTGTACTCCTAGCTAAGTATATATATATATATATATAAATAAGCACGAATGTGTGTCTGTTTGTCTTGAAACAACGTCACCATTTCTGAACGAATCTTTACCAAATTTGTCATGGACATCCTAATGTAGCCCAGAAAATTTTGTGTACAACGAAATCCGGATTCCCACCTTCAAATACACATTTTTCACTTAAAATATGAAATTTCCCCAAAATAGATGGGGAAAGATAAGAAGTTACACTTGAGTAGGAAGGGGAAAGTAAGAAGCAAAACTATTATAGGCAGTTAAGTAGGAGGCGGTCATTTTTGACTGTGTTGTTCTTTCTCTCTCCCTCATATATATATATCCCATTCGCTTCTGTTTTTCTTTCTTTCTAATTCATAATAAAATGTTAAAAGATACATTAAAGAGTCAGACTAAACATTTTGCGATATTTATTCCGGCTCTGTACGTTCTGAGTTCAAATCCCGCCAAGGACTACCACTTTTATTTTTTTTCAAGTACTATAAATGTTGAATAATTTTTATTCTACTGCTATCTCTTATATCACTTTTGAGAACTTGAATATCATATGACATCCATAATCTCGTACATTCCGCACCTGGACTAGTATATATATATTTTCCAATGTGTCTTTCTTCATTTAAGATGGTAGGTTGGGATTTGAAAGAAATTTGGCTGCTATTTCTAACAGGTCGAGTGACTGCGTGGAGGCCTTCCTTTGCTAACTCAAAGTAAACTCCCTCTCCCTCCACCTCACTCTACGTCCCTCTGTCTTACACTTTCTATTTCATATCTTTAGTGGGTGGCTGAACTAAAAGGTGACTTAGTTCATTGCTTCAGTGAAGTGGCTGCCTTTAGAGACAGTGTGAGCTTTGATTTACTAAGGGAAGGTGATAGAAAGGGAGGTTTTTTCAGCTACATATCAACACCTTAAAATCATTATAAGATATGTGATGTGTGTGTATATATATATATATATATATATATATATATATATATATATACACACACAGTGGGCCCGCTTCTTATGCAGTCAATTGGTTCCCCAACCCACCGTGTATGTTCAAAACCCTTATATAAAACTGTCCTCTCTACCCTACGTTGTCTCCGCTCAATCACCCAGAGTGTGCTGGGTGAGTGTGGAATAGAAACGGATGGGTGTG
>JAOPJM010518555.1:0-10749 GCA_027124095.1 Muusoctopus leioderma
AGGTGTCTGGGTGACACCCGGTGGATAATGTGTAAATACAGCATATATCAAGGAAAACCTTTCATAATAATAATAATAATCTTGTCTTTATTCGCTATAAATGCGAATTCATTCAACAATGACAAAATACCCGGGGCTAACAAAAAGCATATGGGGTTGACAAACACATTATACAATAATGAGGGAAGAAGTAAATACATCACAATATATGAAGAACGAATTAGAAAGTATTGTAAAAACATGCAATAATTACACATAATAAAGAAACATGATAGGAAAACATACAATAAATAATACAAAATTCAGTTTATAATAAGGTCAAACCATCTACACATAGATGGGGAAATGGCCACCTACGTTGATCACGGCACTCCACAGTTCTGATCACATATCCTCTACAAATCCGCCGTGTACTCTTTAACACTGCTAAGTCCAGGATCATCCGTGAAAAGTTCTTGGGTCAGAATGTGCCGATAAGGGCCCACTTTCTGCAGTTGGTTGTCGTCTAGCACATAATAAACACTCCCGGTGTACTTTAACAACAACCTATCTTTTTATGGTCTTTTTATTCTGGTTCCATCTCCTTCTCGATCAACACTTCGTCTGGAAATTTCTCTTGATATTCATATACTTCTATCAAATCTTTCTTGGATATGCGAAGAGCTGTGAATTCTATTGTTTGCGGGGAGGAACTGGGTTTCTCCTCCCAAGAGAGGGTCTCCTCTTCACAGGAGAAGGGATTCACTTCATAGTAGATAAGTTCCTCTTCATAGGAGATTGGCTCGACCTCGCATTACCTGGTTGTTCTTTTGGTTTGATTCTTTTTTGGGGGGCCTTTTTTTGTTTCTTCTATCTTCTCTAAAAGTTTTCAAGTCCCTTTCAGCCTCCATCTGGTCTTAATCGGGGTTGTACTGCAGAGGGGTGGGAGAGCTTCAGTATCGTTCGCTTTCACTAGAACCCGCTGTTGTTGTTACTGCTGTAGGCTATTCTCTCCTTCCATCTCATCCTCATTGTCATTGATGGTTATGACTTGGAAAATGGGTCCCTCGGCTTCCTGGTCATCGTCTGTAACTGAAAACGAGACGATATTTTCCGACGTCACTTGAGTAACACCTGGTGTTGCTTTAGGAGCAGCAGCTTCCGTGGTTTGCTGCTGCTGTTGCTGTTTTCTTCCTTTCAGTTCTGTTGGATATAAAACCTTTAAATGACCTTTATTGCCACGTATGCAGCAGCTGGGATTTCTGCCTTGAATGATCAGTCTTAGAGCCTTTCTTTCGGCACCTACTTCAGAAAACAGCTCGGGGATCGTTTTGTAGTCTTGTGAAGTCATGACGACTTGTATATCCATAGTGACCCCACTCGACCGCGTCACCGAAAGTGACGTCGGTACTTACATTGACGTCGGTACTTCAAACCTTATATTGTACAACGAGAGTGACCACGATCCAGGGGTCACCGTTGTAAACGATGTCGTTTATGGTAACCATCGTATTTCTCTGTCTCAAATACTGTGGGACCAGTTTATGGGCAGGTGTGTCACGTACTAATCGAGCTGGTCCTTTCATCCCGTCTTCAGTTTTGGTACAATGCATAATGTATCACATGCCCTCCCTCCTCTTATGTAGGAAATTTCACCCGACATGTCGGTGAGGGCTACCTTCAATTGCTCTTTTGATGGTGCATGGAAAGCTCTTGTGCCTTTGGCAAAATACAAATATGCCACCTTTCTTCTCTTTCATGCTTAGATAATTGCTTCGGGCAGATAATCACCAGTTTCCGTGACCTAATGATGCCCTTCAGTCGTTCTCCCGTGTAAATGTTGCATATCAAGCGACCGTGTATTGAGGAGGGAGCTCGCAAAAGTTAAATCGGACCTCTGCTTGAAACATTTTTGTTCGATAATGTGTGCGTGTGTATATAGAATCTTATTGTTGTTGTCAAACGTGTTGTTTACAATGTTACTGATTTCTGTTGAAATGTCATTAATATATTTTACGTATTCACTTCGCAAAATATGTGCATGTGTATTGTTATTGTTGTTGTTGTAATTGTTATTGCTTGCCGTATCTTTCAAAATGTTCTGAACAATGTTATTGTTTTCTGTTGAAGGGTCGTTTCTTTTTTGCTCGTTTTGAATATATGTTTATTCGAAATTTCCTTTTACTTTTCATTTGAGAACAGTGATGTTTCGTTCATTTGTTTTATTGGAGACAACGCGTTTGGCCATTTTGTTACGAGTAGCCATGTTTACAAAATTGACAACACGAAAGGAAAACGAAACTGTATAAAAAGATGAACTTTGAAGTCTGCCACAAAATGTGACAAACATCACTCTGTTGGGAGGTCCTTTGTGAAATAATCCAAAATTTTCAAAAACTCTTTCATTTAGAAATGGTAAAAACCCAAATACTCGGAGCGACTGAAAATACGTTTTAACAGAGCGAGTAACAACAACTACAACAGCAATAACATAATAATAATAATAATAATAATAATAATAATAATAATTATTATTATTATTATTCACTCTTTTATTGGCTACAAGGGCCCAAGAAGATGGGGACAGTACAAAGGCGAAATACATAGGAGGCAACAAAGAAACAAAGAAAAAAAAGTGTGGCGGATTTACATCGAGTGGAAGGGTGAGATTAACAATAACAATAAAGGCACATTAATAAATAGGAAATCATAAACAGGCCTGACAGTACAGAAACAGTACAATAATAGGAAAGAGTAAAAATCCACGGAATGGGGGAGAAACCACATAGGGTGATTCGGGGCACCCCGCACACAGCCCCAGATTACCCTGACACTACGAAGGCAAGTACCTTCTCCCAGTTCTTGTCACCAGTCTACAGCCGCATAGACAATGTGGGTATATTTAGCCATGCCACTTTCTCCATTCTCACCCACCTTTCATAAAATCCACTTGAGGGGATGAGGGCTTGTCCTGAGAAGAAAAGCTCTGTCCTCAAACCTTTCAACAGCGTCCACCATATAACTTCTTTTGCCATAGCCACCAGACAGAGGAAGACTAACCGCTTTTCTTTGCCAAAGGTAGGCGGTGGTTCGATTTTCACGATAGACTAGGCTGATTCTTTCTAATATTGGCACAATGCTAGAGATTTTAGGGGAGGGGTAAGTCGATTAATTCGACCAAATAGTTGACTGGTATTTTGTTTATCGATCCCGGATGGCTGAAAGGCAAATTTGGCCTCGGTGGGGTTTGAACTCAGAATGTAAAGAGCCAGAACGAATACTGCAAGGCATTCTGCCCGACGCGCTACCAACTCTGCCAATTCGCCACCTTTATAATAATAATAACTTCTTTTATTGGCCACAAGGTCCCAAAACGTTGGAGACAGTACGAAGGCGAAATTCATAGGAAAAGGACAAAGAAGAAACAGTAAGTGGTTTACATCGAGTAAAATGGTGCGATCATCAACAACAATGAGGACAAATTTAATAGATAATAATAAAAAGCAACACAGCACAGAACAAATATAAGAAAAGAAAGGATCCCCAAAATGGTGGGAGCGACCACGTAAGGTGACTTGAGGAACTCCCCACACAACCCCGGATTACCCTGACACACCGAAGGCTAATGCATTCTCCCAGTGCTTACCGCGAGCCTACAGCCACATGGTTAGTGTGGGCCCATTTATTTATGCCAATTTCGCCACTTTCACTCATATTTCATAAAAATTTACTGGAGGGCAGAACATCTCTTCTCCCTATCTTCGCCTTCCTCCTCAAGTGGTACTTGAAAACGTTGATATGGGCTTGGCCTGAGGAAACCACAAACTTCCCAACCACGTTCACCATATAATTTCCTTTGCCATAGCAACCAGACAGAGGAAGACTACACGCTCTTCCCTGCTAAAGGAAGGCGGTGGTTTGATCTTCATGAAAGACTTGGCTGATAGCCAGATCCGTACCGCACGTGATGAAGGATGTCGGACGGTTTCGTCACGATGCACGCTTCTCGGACAAGTTCGATTAACTGCGACTCCAACACGGCCATACCGGTAGAGTTTATACAGAACAGGCAAGGCCTGCCTGTAGCACTGCTGAGTCAAGGACTTTTGGAAATATCGCCGACTTGAAAGTCGTCCAGAAGAGTGCTCAAACTGTCCTCGTCGACGCCCAGAATCGGTCATCAGCCACCGTCGCTCGTACCCTCCATTAACCCTCTCTAGAATGCAAGAGTTGACTTTCCATCTACCACATACACCAGCGAGTAGAGTGCAGTGAGTGCCTAGTGGCCTATCCAACATGTTTACCTTCACCACCTGCCGGTCCTTGTATGTAGGGATGAGGGTAAATCCCTCATTTCTTCATGGGAGATTGGGATGCCTCTGTTCCTAAACTTCTGAGAAGAATCTCACTCCTGGCGCGAAGGACGAAGTTGGCGTCGCAACATATGCCCCTCTCAGGCACACGACCACTAGGCTGTGTGTGGCCTTTTCCCCTCACCGGCCTTCAACCGCTACGTACCGATACCTCACCGTTCTTCAGGCTGTTTTCTCCAAGTACTCTGGGAGACTTAATGCGGCCCTCCTGTTGTCACTTCGGACACACTTTTACGACCTATCGCTGTTCCATCCGTTTCTCGTCAAAGGAACATGCTCGTTTATTTTTGCGGCTCTTGCAAACGAGCCAACCTTTGCACCACACTTGCTGTAGCTCTTGTTTATGCTGCTGCAGCTGTTGGTAGTTCCAGCGGCTACAATAAATGCAGTGGTGGAAGAAGTGATGGAGATGTTACTGGTCGACAGAATGGTGTTGATGGGGAAAACGGCGTCGCTATTCGTCGTCGCACTGGTGGCATCGTCAGCTACAGCCTCTGCTACATTAATCTTTGGTGGTGGTGTCGGTGGTGTTGCCGTCGTTGTTGTTGTTGCTCTTGCCACTCGGCGTGTCGTTACTGTAATTGTTAATAATTTCCTGTTGTTTATCTTCGGCAGGTTGAAATACTGACGGATCCTGAGAAAAACCTAACTGGCTCACTGAGATGAAATCCAGCTTAATCTACAACCCATAGAGAGACGGCAAACCCTAAAAACTACACGCCCATAACCAGCTTTCCTACATTTCAAAAACCTTAACTGTAATAATATCAAAGAAAATAAATAAATTCTGGAAAAGAAAAACAACTTACATTCAGAAGAATAGCAGGGATACTGAACATGCTCATATGGCTGTAAAGATAAATTACTAACCAACAAAGATATGAACGAAGACTGTAAAAAGAGCAAGAAGGGTCTGAAAATAGCATAGTTTGACTACCAGAAGGCGTTGGATAGTGTTCCCTACATGTGGATCCTGGAAACATTAGCCATAAGTAAGGTAGTACAAATAATAACCAACATATGAAACTCATCATGAGTAAATGGCAAACAATTCTGCAGATACAGGCAAAAAGAGAGACTTACAAAAACTAACCTCATCTCCATTGAATGATGCATATTCAAATGGGACTCCTTCTCTCCACTCCTATTCTGCGTGGCAGATACACATACTATACAAGGACAATCAAACATATTTTGTATATGGACGATTTCAAGTTGTGCGCTGCAGAGGATAAACAACTAGAAACACTGCTGCTGTTACTACACGGATTTATTTGAGGTGGGATTTTTCGCATAATTGATTATGGATAAAAACAGGCTTGGAAAACAAAAGTATACACAAGGAATGAAATGAAACGACCCAATGAATAATATGTGTAAAACAACAGAACTAAATGCATTAATAAAACCCTATTGTGACAAATAACAGATCTCTACTTGACTCCTAGCCTCTCAACTGAAAATGAAAAACTGAAGATCTGATAATAGTCCAAGTAGACACTAACTCAAATATATACTGAAGTAAAGATATCACACATGAATGTTGTATGTATGGTCAGTTTAATGAGACAATCATTCGCATCTTGACTTGTTGCTCCACTCTGGCCACCTGACAACACATCAGAAGATATAACAGCGTGGTTACCTACTTTACAGAAGAATGAAGAACACAGTAGCTGAAGGCCTAGCAGCTGAAAGATGGTACAAGTATACCCCAGAGTCAGTTGTAGGGAAAGGAAATTGGTGTGATTCTGTGAGAAAATATATAGATATAAAGTGATAGGAGGTAACATTACTGATATAAATACTTAATACAGTATCATCAGACTTGTAAATTTATTGATGTGGCGTGCTCAATATACAATAGCATCTCAGTAAAGAAGGTTGGGGCTGAAAAAACTCTCCAAGTATAAAGACAAACATGGAATTACAAATATTGATTATGAACACAAGAATAGCCTCTATAATTATAGGGCTAATGGAAGCATGATGATGATGATGACGACAATGATTAGGGCGTATTTATGAAGCACAAAACACTTAAATTGTGGTGGCTAAGAAAGGAAAGGAACAGAAAGGTACCGTTAAATTTTATGCAATTGAAATAAAGATAACAATAATACATTTTTTATTTTAAATTTCCTAGCGTGGTTCCTCATGAATCTGCTCATATCAATAGCAACTTATGTCTCAACAATCCTCCTGTTAACACTTTTCTGCTCAAATTGAATCCATTTACTTAGGCCTATTTTAGCCACTTTCATCCACCTTTCATAGAACGTTTTTCGTGGGAGTCATCTATTTCTATTCCTATGAGTTTCTTAAAACAGTATTTAAAGAGACGAAATGAATCCTTTGAGTCATAAGCCTCTTTGCACTGAACATATTTCAACTTTAATTATACTGATAAGATAGATACACAAATTTACTGCCTTGATGATATCTATCTGATGCATTCAACCTCATCAGAAATGCTCTTATTGAGAGACCGTTTGGTTATATTCTACACATAAGATCCTTGAAAACGTCAAAAAGACTATCAATTAGGAAGTGCAGCACAATAACAACACGAATCCCCATTTTCGGCTATTCACTACATGTTGGACTCTAACACAGCTATTATCCAACACGGACAGTAAAAACGTGTTAGTAGCACTGCTAGGCTAGAACATCCTCGATTAATTTATAATCCTGGGCACAAAAATCTACAAGAGAACTTGCTGATCCTCCTTGGTCATATCTAACACAGAGTATCATCGTTCATTGTTTCTATTAATACCATATAGAATGATATCGTTGGATCTAATCCTATTATCCCATTCCGTTAGTTATGAGCGTAGTGAGAGCTTCACAACATTCAAGATGCTAGTCACATTTCCTTGGTCTTAGCTATGCAGTGTCTATGAACTGTTTCCTTTCCCCCATATGACTATAACTGACCACCGTTCAGTAATCTCTATGCAGATATCACAGTCCCACTGCAATTCCAAGATTCCTTCGTGGGGTTATTGTAGCAGATACATTTCTCCATCTTTGCTTGGGTGTTTTTTCAGAGAGAGATGCGACAGTCAGGTGGTAGCAAATTTTGGTAGTTATGTAGTTATTTACTACCCTAGCCAAACCTCTTAATAAAATTGGTTTCTTGGCTCAACGATTGACCAGTTCTGTGATTCTATCTAATATATTCTTCCAGTTGGTGTTCATCTGCATGTCACGATAAAAATAGAACTCTCAGCAGCTTCCCAGCTGGTACGCAAAAACATCTCCAAAAGGTTTCTTAATATTTTGCTATATTTTCAAATTCTTCTAATTTAGCAACTATCACATCGTTGTCTGATGGATATGTAACTATGATAGTGATATCATCTAAGTGAATAACACCTAACACTCAGTGACTCAACTCAAGATAGATCCCACTTAACACTCTTATTTTATACTCTAACAGCAGATCACATAAGAGAGGTAAGAGCGGACATTCTTGACAAAACGATCTTCTAATTCTAAATAGATTTGAGAGGAAGTCGTTCATAAGAATCAACTAATACATCATTGAAATCCATTATCGGAAGGTGGATCTTTGATACGATAAGAAATGCGAAGAGATATAGCCAATAGTGGGCATTTGACTGATCTCATTGATTAAATTTCTTACTAAACGAGGTTTCGATCAAAACCACTCTAAAGCGCTTTTCTACAGGTGGGTAGAGATTATACTGTATGGTTCTTCCAGGAATAGAAAATGTATGCGCTGAACCCAGAAGTTTATCGATGACAACAGGCAGCCATTTCTGTAGTGCGAGTTAATGTTCAGTATAATTATATACTGGCCTAAAACGTTCAATTTTCTTTCCCTTACGCGCATCCTTTCACAACAATGTGGCCACTCCTGTTTTCAATGAAACAGAGATACTCATGTTCTTCCTCGAGTTCTGGTGTACATTTAATAAGACTGAAGTGAACAATTGTGACAATGTTTTTATATACTTCCCAGGGAAATCCACCAATACTTTTCTTTTTATCTTTGAAGTTCAATCTCCCTATCTATCTATTCTTTATTTCTGTCTTACAACTATGGAAGATAGTTTAGGTGCTTTCTAGAGCGATGACTCAATATATATGCAAATTCATCTCGAAAACGCCTTAGACTGCATCACCCTCTCGATTCTTCAGAGACGTTACGAAAAAGGTCTATGTGTCTCAATTGCTCCAGTCCACCAAATAGTAGCTATACTTTCCGTCTTTATTCTACCTACTTTATATCGAACTATGAAATCCTCATGCTAAGCATTGGGTAGCTGTTCAAATGGAATTCTCACCGTCTTTACTTCGGTTTCATTTGCTGCTAAGTTAAACCTTTCTTCTAGTTTCACTAACATTTCTCTCTTCTCACTATTTTAAAATATTTTAAACTTTTTCACAAAACATCACATTCAGTGACTTAATTTTTGTTTTTAAAGTTATCACTATCACTGATTATTCACGATACTCCACATCAATTGTTCTTTTAAAATTAGGATAGTCATCTGGTTTCTAAACACTTTCCCTGCCAAGACTGGCACATTAAGTTCCTAATAACACTAATAGAATATTGTCAGAAATCATTATGAATTACATGAACACTTATAGCGGTATGCTAATATGTAAGGTTTCCCTTTTTACCTTGTGTTTGTGCATTGTAGACTTATAAAGTCATTATATCTGAGTTCGTAAGAATTACTGCCAGTCAAATAATAATGATTTGTAACATTAACGCAAGATCAGAAATGTTTGTGGACGGGTATAATCGATGAAAGCGACTACTAGTATATAATTATTTTATCAACCCCAAATAGACAAAAGGCAATGTAAACTCTGATGGCTTTCGAACTCAGAACGTAAATAGACGTAACTAAATATCATAAGTCATTTTATCCGGCACACAACCGATTCTGACACAATATTAACGAGAATTTCTATCATTGGCACAAGGTTACATGTTTTTGGAGGCGCTTTCATTATGACTTAATACATAGAACGAAGAGCAGCACCCATAACATTTACAGGCGCTCTGAGACTGGTGGCAGAACATTAGAGAAACCACGAATCAACAAGTAGAGTCCATTCCTCGGCGTTTCGCGCAGCTCCGTTCACCATACCTCACTCACAAGGCCTGGGTTGACCTGAGGCTATAGCAGAAGAAACCTGCCCAAGGTCTCAAGCACTGACATCGAACTCGGTACACGTGATTGCGAAACGAAACCCTCAACCACACATGAGACGACAACATATGAACAATTCACCATCGTAAGCAGTGGAAACACTGTAAAATTGGCGAGAGTTCAATTAGTTTGCAGTGCTGAGGACGAGTTAAAACTCCACCCGTGCATTTAACAGCTAAAAACACTGGTCCCATCTCGAAGTCAACAAGGCTAATTGCTCATTGATGGATATTTATAATCGTGAAGAGTCATGATTTAAATACATACTGGCGGTATATAAAAAAACTACTTTCACCTAGGCATGAAACTAATGTTTGTAAGGGGAAGTTATAGTCAACTGAGTATGTGTGCTGTGAAGTTGTGATAATATCCCAGAAAAGCAGATCTGTGATCTAAAGGCCCTCCAGGCTGAAAAGTAAAGTTCACCACGACAGCACATGAACCCAAACCGTGAAAAGATGTAACTAAATACCGAAAAGCATTTAGTCCATCGTTCTACAGATTCTACCATCCACCAGACGCTTATATTAGCCATACGGCCACGAATTTGGAAGAGAGGGGAGGAGAAGGAAGACTCGTTTGAACCGATCCAGTAATTCACTGTTACTTATTTTATCAACTCCAGAAGGATGAAAAGTAACGTCACCCTCGGCAGAATTTGAACTCAAAATGTAAAGGGACGTAACTAAGCATTGCAATGCATGTTGTCCAGTACTCTCTAAATAATAAATATGCTATCCACTGCCCTCTAAATAATAATGATGATTTCTAGATCTCACATTTTGGGGGAAGGGTGTAATTGATTAAATCCATCACAATACTTGACAGGTACTTCTTTTTTTATTTGAATCCAATCTGGGACCATGTACATCCCCAGGAACAAGAGCTCTGACGATGATCGGAGATTTGAGATTTGAATCCATTCTGGGACCATGTACATACCCAAGAATAAGACACCTGATGATGATTGAAGATCGAACGTAGTGTAGATATAAATATTGTGAATATATACGTTAAGTATTAGTATAACAATCTAGAAATGTTATAATCTTAATGACAACTAATTTCAGACATTTAGACAGTATCTGACTACCATGACATTAGAATTAAAGAATAATAAAACCAAGGTTTTAAATGAAATATTGTAATAAGGTTGTCACTGAAGAATATTGGAATAATACATGTTTGTTATCTCGTGT
>JAOPJM010518571.1:0-10748 GCA_027124095.1 Muusoctopus leioderma
CCTTGCCTTTGTATTGTCCTTAATGTTTTCAGGCCCTTGTGGCCAATAAAGAAAAGATTATTATTATTATTATTATTGCGGGGAATTGGTAGAGTCGTTAGCGTGTCGGACAGAGTACCTAACGGTATTCGTTCTGTCTCACTGCGCTCTTAGTTCAAATCCCGCCGAGGTCAACTTTGCCTTTTTCATCCTTCCGGGGTCGATAAAATAAAGTACCAGTCCAGTACTGGGATTGTTGCCCTTGTGCCTAAATTAGAAACAATTATTATTATTATTATTACTATTATTATTGTTGTTGTTTTTGTTGGTGGTGGTGGTGATGGTGGTGGTGTTGTTGTTGTTAGCATGCCGGACAGAATACTTTACGGTATTCGTTCCGTCTCACTGCGTCTGAGTTCAAATGCCACCGAGGTCAACTTTTCTTTTCATCCTTCTGGGATCGATAAAAGTAAAATGTAAATGTGACGGTAAATGTAAATGTGACTGTACATGTAACAGTAAATGAAAGTGTAAATGTAACTGAAATGCAAATATAAATGTAAGTGTAACTGTAAATGTAAATCCAATTGTAAATGTAAATATAAGTGTAATTGTAACTATATATGTAAATGTAACTGTAAATATGAATGTTAGTGTAAATATAACTGAAAATGTAATTACAAATGTAAAAGTAGATATAATTGTAGCTGTAAATGAAACTCTAAACGTAAATGTAAATGCAAATGCAACTGCAAATATAAATGAATTGTAAATATAAATGTAAGTGAAACTGTAAAGGAAACTGTAAATCTAATTTACTTTATACTTACATTTACACTTACATATGTAGTGTAAATTTAGCTGAAGCTATAAATATAAATGTAGCTCTATCTTTAAATGTAAATGAAACTGTAAATATAAACTGTAAACATAAATCTAAATGTAGCTGTAACTCTACCTGTGACTGTAAATATATCCATAACTTGAACTGTAACTGTAAATGTAACCGTAACCGTATCTGTAGCTGTAAATGTAATTGTAAAGGCAAATGTACATTTGAATGTAACAGTAAGTATAAATGTAACTATAAATATATACGGAACTGTAAATATAAATATATCTATCAGAATAAATATGAATGTAACTGTAACTATAACAGTAAATGTAACTCTTACTATAACTAGATGCATCTGTAACTCGAGCTGTAACTATAAATGCAACTATAACCATATCTGTAAATGTTGCTATAAATATAAGTGTGAATGTAACCGTAAATTAAATGGAAATACAATTATAACTGTAAATGTAACGGTACCTATATATATATATATATAAATGTAACTGTAAATGTAACATTAACTGTAACTGTAAGTATTACCATAAATTGAAATGTACATGCAAATGTAGCTCTAACTGTAAATGAAAATTTAACTGTAAATGTAAAGTTATATTTAGAGGCACAGTTAGAGTTACATAAACTTTTAAACTTGCCTTTACTACTTACAGTTATAGTTTCATCTACAGTGATTGCAGATGCAGTTGCCGTAAAATATATATTTACATTTACACTTACAGTTAGTTTACAATACTCTTGTAGTCACATTTACGTATACACGTACAGTTATATATACAATTTTATTTAAATTTACAGTTACATTTATATTTACAGTCACTGTTAGTGTTACAATTACAGTTATATTTGCAGTCATATTAACAGTTACAATTACATTGCAATTAATGTTAGATTTACAGTTACATTTGCTGTCACATTTACAGTTTCATTTACATTTACAGTTACATTTTGCGATACAGTTAGAGTTGCAGCTCCAATTACAGTTGCAGTTACAAATTCAGATACAGTTGCATTTACCTTTAGATACCTTTAGATTACCTTTAGATTACCTTTATATTTACGGTTACAGATACGTATACAGCCGTGTAGTTATATTCACAGTTACGTTTACATTTACAGTAATAATAGCAGTTTCATTTACATTTAGAGTTACATTTGCTATTACATTTACAATTACATTAAGTTATATAAACAGTTACACTTCGAGTTAGATTTACATTTAGAGTTACAGTTACGATATCACTTCTGTTTACATTTACAGTAAAAGTTACATATACATTTACTATTACAGTTACAATTACAGTAAATGTATCTGCAGTCGAAACTGCGTATGAAAATATAATTGTAACTATAAATGTAGCTGTAATGTAAATGTAACTAAATGTAACTGCAACCGTAAATGTAACTGTATATATAACTGTAACTGTAAATGTAACAGTAAAATGTAACGCTAAATGTTTTATTAACACTTTAACTCAAATGTAACTGTATATGTAAATGTAAATATAAATTTAAAACAATAGAAATGTACATGTACCAGTCACTGTAACTTTAATAATAACTGTATATGTAACTGTAACGATGAAAGAAACTGTAAATATAAGTATAACAGGTGAATGTAACTGTAAATATATCTGTAAATATAATTGTATATGTAAATGTATCTGTAAATGCAACTGTAAATATAAATAAAATGTTAAGTGTTCCTATAACGTTAAATGTAATCCTAAATGTAACTGTAAATTTAAATGTAACTATAAACGTAACTGTAAATGTAGCTGTAAATATAACTGCAAATATAAGTGTAACGGTAAATGTAACGTAATTCCAGATATAAATATAATTACAACAATACCTGTAAATGTAACTATAGCTGTAATTGTAACTGCAAAGGTAACTCAGAAGTTACTGTAACTGTAAATGTATCTGTAACAGTAATAATATAATGTATCTGTAAATTTAAACCTAAATGTAACCGGTAATGTAACAGTAGTGGATACGTAGCGGTAATTGTAACTGTAAATGCAATTGTAACTATAAATATAAATGTAACTGTAACTATAACTATAAATGTAAATGTAACTATATTTATATCTATGTAAATGTATATGTAATTATAATCGTAAATGTAAATATAACAGATACATGCAACAGTAAATGTAAATGTATCTGTAACTGTATATGTAACTGTAAACATCAATGTAACTGTAAATATAACTGTAATTGTATATCTAACTTTATATGTTACGCTAGCTACAATTGTAAATAAAAGTGTGAATGTAAATATAACTGTTACTGTAAAAGTAACTGTATGTATGGATATATGTGTGTGTGTGTGTGTGTGTGTGTGTGTGTGTGTGTGTGTGTGTGTGTGTGTGTGTGTGTGAGAGAGAGAGAGCTCGTAGCACAGCATCCACTGTCCTGTGTGGTAAAGTATGTTAAAACCTTTGGTACAGTAGGTTAATAGTGTACCATAATGTCATTGGGAAAGAGCTATCCTATGTCATCATTTCATACTAAATAAAATGACCCATTTCATGTATTCAATTCCACTGGATATATTTAGAATGCGTAACACACCTACAAACTATTGTTTGTACTAGTAGAATGTTAACATATCTAAACTGCAACACAAAATGAGATTTCAATGAGGATGTTACGGATCGGTAAATATTGCGTCTCAAATATATAACTTTGAAATACAATGCTTTAAATGTGTCTTTCAAACGTTTTATACATACATTTGATATACCCAAATATAAATATAAATAAATGCTTACCCATATGAAAGCCCGTACCAGGTATTATTTGTTAGAAGTCAATAGAAACACTTTCTTTCACATATCTCAAATGATTCATATTCTTTTATTCTTTTACTTGGTTCAGTCGATTAAATCAACCCAGTACTAATTATTTTTTAAAGTCTGGTACTTATTCTATCGGTCTCTAAGTCGAACCGCTATATTACGGGAGATAAACAAACACAGACACACACGCATATGTAATCCATAATTTGTTAAATTAGGAACAATTAACGAATTAGCGGTAATCATTTGTCCTGGAAGAGTCAGAGCAGTTCCATATACAATTTCAGCGGGTGCATAACCCAAGTCTTGTTTTACGGTAGATCGGATGCCTAGTACTATCACAGGAAGATATCTAGCCAACGATTTCAATTATTATATGCCCTGAAAGCAGCCTTAAGTAGGCGGTGGAAACGCTCGACCATACCAATTAAAGTAGGATGGTAAGCGGTTGTGCGGGTACGCTTGGAACCGAGTAATTTTGATAGTTCTGTGAAAAGAGCAGACTCTAATTGACGTCCCCGATCAGTACTGATAGTAGCAGGTGTTCCGAATCACGAAATTCAATTGAAGATGAGAGCTTTCACGACACTTTCAACAGAGATACCGCCAAGTGGGATATCTTCACTAGAGAAGTGATCAATACAGGTACGTAGGTACATGTACTCTTGAGGGGGTGGTAAAGGTCCAACAATGTCTAAGTGGGTATGCTTGAAACATGCAGCTTGTGCAGAGAAGGTACCTAGGGGTACCTCGATATGCCGAATAAACTTAGACTTCTAGCAAAGATAAGCATTTCTGTGACCATTCACGGATGTCCTTGTTAATAGAAGGACAAACGAAACGTACCGGTATGTGTTTCTGTGAAGCTGGCACACCAGGATGTGATAATCCATGCAACGTTGAGAAAACCGATCGTGGGTGCTGAGAGAAAACGAATGGGCGTTGGTGTCCAGTTGAAACATCACAGCATATAGACATAGGAGAAGCAGGTAATGGATCAAGACGAAATTCAAGAGTAGAGGAAGACACATTCCATAGTTATGAAAGTTCACTGTCCGTTGTTTGATAACCGGTAATCTGTTGTAAATCGATGGAATCCGAAGAATGTAGAGTATCGATATGATCACGGGATAAAGCGTCTGCAGCACAATTTTGGTCACCCTTAATATAACGGATATCACAGATATATTGTGATATGAAATCAATGTGTCTGCTTTCTCGAGGAGAATGACAGTCAGGTTTCGTACGAAGGGCAAACGTCAGTGGTTTGTGGTCGGTGTAAAGAACAAATTTGTTCTACCTCCAAGAAAATGACAGAATTCCTTCACTCCTTGATAAGCAGCTAATAATTCGCGTCCAAAGGTTCTATATTTACATTGAGCTGGTTGCAATCATTTAGAGAAGAAAGACAGAGGTTTCCATGATCGGTCAGCAAATTGTTGTAAAACACAACCAATTCCAGCATCGGAAGCATCGATCAGAAGGGATAAGGGTGCATCCAGCTTCGGGTGTTACAAGGTAACATTAGAAAGTTGGTCTTTCACAAGATTGAAAGAATCCAGTTCTAATGGAGAGAAGGTGATGGTTTAATTCTTCTTTTTGAGATTGCGCAATAGATCTGTTAGAGGCTGAATAACTTCTGCACAGTGAGGGATGAAATGTGGGTAGAAGTTAACCAAGGCCAAACATTCACGTAGCTTTTGGAGAGAAGTTGCTGCACGATACTGAATGACAGCTTGTATTTTTCATCAGTAGGACGAATTCCGTTTTCATCGATGACGTCTCCAAAGAAAGATAAAGATGGAACGCCAAACAAACATTTATTAGGGTTAATAACGATACCATAAGATAACAATCTGTCGAAAAGTTGACGTAGATGTTGTTTATATGTTCTGACTCAGAAGTACTGGCAATTAACAAATCGTCGATGTAAGCGAATACAACATCCAATCCATGAACGGCTTCGTCAATGAACCGTTGGAAAGAATTTGCTGCATTGCGTCAGCCGAAGGGCATTCTTAAGAATTCGATAAGTCCGAAAGGTGTCGTTATTGCAGTTTTGTGAACGTCAGCCGGTTCAACTGATATCTGATTATAAGCGAGAATGATATGTATTTTAGAGAAAATCTTGGTTCCGTTCAATGAAGCTGAAAATTCATGGATGTAAAATACAGGATATTTATCAGGAACAGTCCGAGTGTTTAACATCCTATAATCCCTACAAGAGCGCCAAGCACCCGATTTCTTCGGAACCATAAGAAGAGAAGAAGACCAATTACTGCTGGAAGGACGAATGATGCCGAGTTCCAACGTGTGGTTAAATTCTTGTTTTGGGATTTTCAAACGATCTGGAGCTAATCACCGTGGCCGTACAGCTATCGGTGGTCCTTTAGTAATGATGTGGTGTGTCACAGAATGTCGTGGTATCTTTTGAGAAAATACCGGGTGGTTTATGTCAGGATACTACCGAATAAGTGCTTCATACAATCCCGAAGAAGAAGAAAAACACGGGACCGATAGAACTCTTTGTACTGTGAGGTTGGTAGTGGTGTCAATTAACCAGTAATGCTTCATCTCCACCAAAAGACCGGGTAATGGAGGAAATCTTAAATTCACACGGACTATTTCTGGCCAATAGTAATATTTACCATATTTCCCGCTATTGTTTCCCTAAAATAAGTCTCGAAAATTTACCGTCCGTCTTAGAGGACGAAGGTTAAATTTTACATAAGCCGATTTTAAACCCAAAGGAGGGTTATCTATGTTTAACTTCCTGTATCTCCGTACTGTAACAATAAAAGTAAAAGAGTTTAGTGTAGAAGAAATATTGGTTAATTTCTCTCTATCTCTCTGTGTTGTTGAATATTCGGCAGAAGTTCCCAGTTCAGCGTAGATGAGTATTTTCTGAGTATGTTCTGCTGTGTTTGCTGCGTACGATGAGAAGAAGTCATTGTTCTTGATGCTAGAAATAGCAGTCTGATGTCGAAGTAGAAAGATAGGTAGAAATTCTGACTTTGTAATATAACATTTTTTTATTTACACTAATAATACTTTAACTCGAGACAACGGTCGAGAATAAGTGGATACAGAAAAAGTAAAGTAAGTTAACCAATTCAAAATGTAACATGAATGCAAAAACTCAAATGTCCAGACTTCAAATGTTCACAGAAATAATGAGAATTGAAAAGAGAGTGAGAAGGTGAGAACACCATATGTCATGTCTAGCTTCGAACGACGTGGAGTGGTGGGGCAGACCTAAGGCAAACTGCTTAACTCAATTTACCCTGCCTTTTTATAAAGTCGTAGAAAAATCTCATGGCCAGTCATGGCCCTCAGTCTCAAATGTTGATTGAACGGGAATTAGAACCAGGCCAAGCATGCGATCGTCATCTCATTATCCCGCTATGTTCACGTGATAGTGGGGCAAATTATCTGGAATCGCGAAATCCAATTGAAGATGAGAGCTTTCACTACACTTTCAACAGAAATACCGCCAAGTGGGATAGCTTCAGGCCATCTAGAGAAGTGATCAATACAGGTAAGTAGGTACATGTACTCTTGACGGGGTGGTAAAGGTCCAACAATGCCTATGTGGGTATGCTGAAAACGTGCATCTTGTGCAGAGAAGGTACCTAGGGGTACCTTGATATGCCGATGAATCTTAGACTTCTGGCAAGATAAGCATTTCTGTGACCATTCACGGATGTCCTTGTTAATAGAAGGCCAAACGAAACGTACCGCTATAAGTTTCTGTGAAGCTGACACACCAGGATGTGATAATCCATGCAACGTTGAGAAAACTGATCGTGGGTGCTGATAGAAAACGAATGGGCGTTCGTGTCCAGTTGAAACTTCACAGCCAATAGACATAGGAGAAGCAGGTAATGGATCAAGACGAAATTCAAGAGAAGAGGAAGACAAATTCCATAGTTATGAAAGTTCACTGTCCGTTGTTTGATACCCGGTAATCTGTTGTAAATCGATGGAATCCAAAGAATGTAGAGTATCGATATGATCACGGGATAAAGTGTCTGCAGCACAATTTTGGTTACCCTTAATATAACGGATATCACAAATATATTGTGATATGAAATCAATGTGTCTGCTTTCTCGAGGAGAATGACAGTCAGGTTTCGTACGAAGGGCAAACGTCAGTGGTTTGTGGTCGGTGTAAAGAACAAATTTGTTCTACCTCCAAGAAAATGACAGAATTCCTTCACTCCTTGATAAGCAGCTAATAATTCGCGTCCAAAGGTTCTATATTTACATTGAGCTGGTTGCAATCATTTAGAGAAGAAAGACAGAGGTTTCCATGATCGGTCAGCAAATTGTTGTAAAACACAACCAATTCCAGCATCGGAAGCATCGATCAGAAGGGATAAGGGTGCATCCAGCTTCGGGTGTTACAAGGTAACATTAGAAAGTTGGTCTTTCACAAGATTGAAAGAATCCAGTTCTAATGGAGAGAAGGTGATGGTTTAATTCTTCTTTTTGAGATTGCGCAATAGATCTGTTAGAGGCTGAATAACTTCTGCACAGTGAGGGATGAAATGTGGGTAGAAGTTAACCAAGGCCAAACATTCACGTAGCTTTTGGAGAGAAGTTGCTGCACGATACTGAATGACAGCTTGTATTTTTCATCAGTAGGACGAATTCCGTTTTCATCGATGACGTCTCCAAAGAAAGATAAAGATGGAACGCCAAACAAACATTTATTAGGGTTAATAACGATACCATAAGATAACAATCTGTCGAAAAGTTGACGTAGATGTTGTTTATATGTTCTGACTCAGAAGTACTGGCAATTAACAAATCGTCGATGTAAGCGAATACAACATCCAATCCATGAACGGCTTCGTCAATGAACCGTTGGAAAGAATTTGCTGCATTGCGTCAGCCGAAGGGCATTCTTAAGAATTCGATAAGTCCGAAAGGTGTCGTTATTGCAGTTTTGTGAACGTCAGCCGGTTCAACTGATATCTGATTATAAGCGAGAATGATATGTATTTTAGAGAAAATCTTGGTTCCGTTCAATGAAGCTGAAAATTCATGGATGTAAAATACAGGATATTTATCAGGAACAGTCCGAGTGTTTAACATCCTATAATCCCTACAAGAGCGCCAAGCACCCGATTTCTTCGGAACCATAAGAAGAGAAGAAGACCAATTACTGCTGGAAGGACGAATGATGCCGAGTTCCAACGTGTGGTTAAATTCTTGTTTTGGGATTTTCAAACGATCTGGAGCTAATCACCGTGGCCGTACAGCTATCGGTGGTCCTTTAGTAATGATGTGGTGTGTCACAGAATGTCGTGGTATCTTTTGAGAAAATACCGGGTGGTTTATGTCAGGATACTACCGAATAAGTGCTTCATACAATCCCGAAGAAGAAGAAAAACACGGGACCGATAGAACTCTTTGTACTGTGAGGTTGGTAGTGGTGTCAATTAACCAGTAATGCTTCATCTCCACCAAAAGACCGGGTAATGGAGGAAATCTTAAATTCACACGGACTATTTCTGGCCAATAGTAATATTTACCATATTTCCCGCTATTGTTTCCCTAAAATAAGTCTCGAAAATTTACCGTCCGTCTTAGAGGACGAAGGTTAAATTTTACATAAGCCGATTTTAAACCCAAAGGAGGGTTATCTATGTTTAACTTCCTGTATCTCCGTACTGTAACAATAAAAGTAAAAGAGTTTAGTGTAGAAGAAATATTGGTTAATTTCTCTCTATCTCTCTGTGTTGTTGAATATTCGGCAGAAGTTCCCAGTTCAGCGTAGATGAGTATGTTCTGAGTATGTTCTGCTGTGTTTGCTGCGTACGATGAGAAGAAGTCATTGTTCTTGATGCTAGAAATAGCAGTCTGATGTCGAAGTAGAAAGATAGGAAGAAATTCTGACTTTGTAATATAACATTTTTTATTTACACTAATAATACTTTAACTCGACACAACGGTCGAGAGTAAGTGGATACAGAAAATGTAAAGTAAGTTAACCAATTCAAAATGTAACATGAATGCAAAAATTCAAATGTTCAGACTTCAGATGTTCACAGAAATAATGAGAATTGAAAAGAGAGTGAGAAGGTGAGAACACCATATATCATGTCTAGCTTCGCACGACGTGGAGTCGTGGGGCAGACCTAAGGCAAACTGCTTAAGTCAATTTACCCTGCCTTTTTATAAAGTCGTAGAAAAATCTCGTGGCCAGTCATGGCCCTCAGTCCCAAATGTTGATTGGACAGGAATTAGAACCAGGCCAAGCATGCGATCGTCATATCATTATCCCGCTATGTTCACGTGATAGTGGGGCAAATTATCTGGAATAACGAACCGCATACAAGAAAGCGAAAAGACATGAGCAGGATTCAATTTCTGCCGTGGCAAACTGCTACAAGAGAATATAATGCACACTATAAATGATCAACAGGATCTATATTTTGCAAAGTCCCTGTTGACCTTGTTATTATGTTCATATTATTTTCAAAATTTTCAAGTCAAAATTTGTGTCTTCGAGGTCGGCGGGACCTGGACGCCGAGAAATACGGTAATAGAAGAGAATAAATTACCCAAGGCCGGAAATTTTTGGTGATGGGGGCGGGGAATGTTAACAGCTATTTGGCTCTAATAAAGGGACACTTTTACGTCATAAGTTATGTATTCAGAATGAATAATTAATTAACATCACTAATAGAAAGTGTATCTAAACAGTGTCAAATACCTTCGAAAGTTTTTCCTATAAGTCCTACCTAATGATCTTCATAAAATCCAAATTTTAGCAAAATTGTCGTTACTCATATGAAAGCGCATATGGTGGTGGACTGGCTGAATCATTAGCGCGTCGGGCCTTGCAGTATTCGTTCCGGCTCGCTACGCTCTGAGTTCAAACCCCGCCGAGACCAACTTTCCCTTTCATCCATCTGGGGTCGATAAACAAAGTAACAGTCAAGTACTGGGGTCGATTTACTCGACTCACCCCTCCCCTAAAATGTCTGGCCTTGTGCCAATATTAGAAGGAATTATTATTATTTACCGCCTGACCGTCGTGCCTTGCCCCAGTTCTCGTCTCACCAGATTGGAGCGCCTGCTCTTCCGCTTCTTGTGGG
>JAOPJM010518577.1:0-10748 GCA_027124095.1 Muusoctopus leioderma
GAAAGCGGACGTAAAACGATGATGATGATGATGATGATATATATATATATATATATATATATATATATATATACACATACATATACGACAGGCTTCTTTACAGTCTCTGTCTACTAAATTCCACACACAAGGGGTGTATATATATATATATATATATATAAAAGCTTCTGCACAGTGTATTTACCAAATTCCACCCACAAGATATTGGTCAGCCAGAGGCTATACACTTTCCCAAGGTACCACGCAGTGTGATTGAACCCAGAACCACGGGGTTGAGAGGCGAACTTCTTAACCATACAACCATACTTGCGTCCAATTTGTCTACGTCTACTCTAATTCAACATGCTCGTAAAAGATGTCATTGCTAGAAAGAAGAAGAGTGAAGAGAGAGAAACATTTTGGAATGTTCCTCTTCTGTTAAAGACTGAATTCGTTTTTATATTTTCTCTTTTGTTTTGATCTGTAAAACCATCTTCTATATACTTATGTCTTATATAGTGTAGCTGCTGTACCTAATTTATGGCAAATATTTCTAGTATCCACGAGTAAAAATCACTGCCAAAAATACTTCGTGTCACCTGAAGGAGCCTCCATGCTATCGCACGGTTTGCTGGAACTAAGAGCCAAATGTCTCTCAAATCACACCGTACAGTGTTTAAAAAGGAAGAACAGATTGGACAATGTTAGCCCTTGATATATAAAATGACAGAACGTCCACGACTGGAACGCATTTGATCATACGTTTGCTTGAATAGGGTTCCCTGCGGCTAAATAATAGCAACAACAATTATCAAAAGCCTTTTGGTAATCAGCCCATGCCGCAATCAGATATTTCTCTCTTGAGTTAAGGGTTTGGTGTTTATATTCATAAAAAACCTTTGTAACATCTTTCTTGTTCTTCTGGAACTGTGTTTTCTTTCCAGGTGAGCATTTATCATACGATAAACATTGTTGTAATGGCTTTGTATGATGTAAGTAAACAGGCAATGGGGATGTATATTTGTGGGTGTGATATTTCTTCAATAATGGGAATTTAGATGTCGTTGCTGTTGTTATTAAATCCCAGATCAGCTATGATTGAGCAAACCTATAATCAAAGGTGTTCCATCCGTGACTATGTCGTCTTTTCGCATCTAGGACTAACTTTGACAAATGGGTACTTAATTTTTTTTTAATCGGTAAGGTGTGATTTGAGGGAATTTGGATGCTATTTCTAGCAGATCGAGCGACTGTAAATCAGCTTCTTTATTGGCTCGGAGAATTAAGATTTATGTTCCCACGGTGAACTAATCACTTGTTATTACTGGCTCTTTCAATAAATCGTTGAATATCTTCGCCAGTACATTGTGCTTTATGATACTTTTGCCAAACGTTTAGCACTTTGTAATATTTCTGGGTGCCTTCCAGTTATTTATGTTTTATTGTATATGGTTGTTGTTATTGTTGTTGTTTTGTTGTTATTGTTGTTGTTGTTTTGTTTTTTTGTTGTTGTTGCTGTTTTTCTTGTTGTAGTTTAGACCCAGGTCAGGTCAGCTCTGATCGAGCAAACCTATGATCAAAGGTATTCCAACCGCGTTCTTCCCTTCTTGTTTTTGAACTACAGTGCATTATTTAATGTGTCCTCCTCTTTTTAAGACAGTAAGGTGTTAAATGAGGGATATTTGGCTGTTGTTTCTATCAGGTCGAGCAACAACCTGGTGGCTTCCTGTTTGCACTTGCTTTACCTCGATTTCTTTTCATGTATTTTTCTAGTGTTTCCCTTGTTATGAAATATTCTCACTGAATGTTGATCAATCTGCTGACCATACTACTCTCCACATGTCTCCTACTTCCTATGCTGTTGGTACTGCATCGATTTCTATTTTGTTTTCATCTAGTTCTTTGTAGAATTGTTTGGAGTTAGAGACGAACTGTTTGTTTTGATCAAAAAAGTGTTGCCGCATTTGATAACGACAGAATCTTTCTGATTTAACACATTTTTTGGTTTCAGGTACCACCTTATTATTATTTTATATTTTTTTATTTTCAATTTTTATAACAGTTGTCTGTCTTTCTTCTTTTTCATTTGTGGCTTTTTCCTTGTTAATCTCATTAAGGATTGAAAAATATTTTCCTTTCTTTAATATCTTTCTCTCCATTTTTTTTATTTATGTGTGTGTGTTTGGTGGGGGTAAATGTTTCTATACGAGATGTTTTGAAGTAGTAGCTACTTTACTTTATGTCTGCTGCATATATAAGTTGATTTATACTGGTTATATTGATGTTTACATCTATCTCCAGTATGTGTATAATGTTCCAGGCTGTTGTTTTTTTATCATCCCCGTTTTTTTAAAAATTCTGTACGCATGTGTGTGATGATGGTGGTGCGTCTTTTGATTGATATGAAGATACTTTCTCAATGTTAATTCCTTAACTCTTTCCACCTTTAAATCGTTGTCATATTCGGAATTTACATCTTTAAATCATTCTACTTTTATATCTTTCTTTATATCCAGTTGTGCTCACATTTTTGTTGGTGAAGTACTGGTTCGGCATCTGTTGGTCAATATTCTGGAAGTATGGTGCATTTTGATTTTTTTATACCATTTGTTTCTTTTACTTACGCGAGGTCTATCTTCCTGATTTATGTTTTCAGTGTTTATGGTTATGTCTGTTTATTATTCTTATTATTTTTATCTTCATTATGTATATATTTTTTTATGTATCCTTTCTTTTAAACGTTGTATTTTTATGACTAGTGTTATGTTTTTTTCGTATACTTTTTAGAATATATATTAAATCAGCTAGTGTTTTCTTTGTTTGGTGGTGGATATCCAAAGTTATTTCTACTTCAGAGTTATTTTCTCTTCAGTTATTTTATGTTTATGTTGTGGTAATCTTATTTTTCGGGTAATGTAGCTATAAAATATAAATCTAGTATAGAAACATTTCTTGCGAGACTATTTATGATTGTCTATTTTATTTTCAGAACTTGAAGAGTAAATTCCCGCTCTTTATTTAAATTATCATTTATATCGGTTACCAGTTGTTGTTTTTCTTTATCATTTCTGGTGATGCGATATTTTGCACGCTCCATCTTTCGCACAAATGAAATGGAAACATTTCTCTCTTAACCATAGGCCAACGATAATGCATTATTTTCAGTAAGTGGGGGATAATATACGTAATGTTTAATCAACTAAAATTGCATGCGTAAGGATAAGCACATCATTAACATTAATGACAAGAATTGTCAAGTGAAGTAAAGGAGAGAACTTCGAAATGTTAATTGTTTAAAAATCAAATAGAGATATGTAGTGGGAAGTCTTTGGTAGTTATGGTGAAAACTTGGAATTCTCTCCCTTTTCCTTCTTCACAATAATTGTCATCAAAGCTAATGATTTTCTTTCTTTTCATTAAGGGCAGAAATTTCAATTGATTAAACATTCTTTGTGGCTCATTACATTAGGTATTTTAGCCCCCACTTAACTATATGTTCTTCATGTAGAAGGCATCCCTGAAAACTTTTCCAATATCATTATTTTGAATTACCTAATCAATGAATAATTTTCACAAAAATCAATTGTATCCTCTCAGAGTCATTCTAGGGTCTGGTAGTTATATTTCAGACTATGCTTCGCTAAGTAGGTCTAATAAGACCGAAACATGTCCAGAGTTGTCACTGTAACTATCAAAGATCAGACTCACACACTTGTATATCTTCACTTAATATTTAACCAATTGAAATTTCTGAGTTTTCCCCCTTGCTCCTCTTAACAAGAAATGTCATTAACACTGATTTTTTTTCTCGTCAAGGGTGTAATTTTAATTAATTAAAAATGCTGTTGGGTTCACTACATTAAATATCATAGCCCACACTTAACTTTATATACTCCATGCAGAAGGTATCCCTGGGAAATATTCCCTTGTCCTTTTTCTTATTGTTTATCATGTTGTTGATACGTGCACCCTAAGTGTGTTTACACGCGGTAATTAGAAGCGGATCAATTCGTACATTGACAATAAAGAACTATGCTACAATTTGGCGTCTGCTTGTGATAGGAAGTAGAACTAAAGAAATGCGTATCCGAAAGCTGAGCGAAATTACTAAAATATATCTAATGACATTTTTAGTGACAGCAATTTTTAGATGACATCCACATACATGTATACTTGCATCAGCGTTTTTCTACTCATGAAATTCCCCATGTCGTTCTGTAAAAAAGATGAGTTATGACAAATGCAAAAGAATTGTTTTCTTTGTTAATACTTTTATATATTTTTTTTATAGATTATATAAGATTTTTTTTTCAGAATATATACACAAAATATGTACATAACTCAAAGTAATATGAAATACAAAACAAAACGTCTCAAACAGAGTTTGTTTATATTTAGTTTTTCTTTCCACTCTAGATCATATATATATCTATGATATATATATATATATCATATATATCATATATATCTAGATCATATATATTCTTTTCAGTTTTTTCTCAGAACAGAATTGTAAATAAACACTATCGTAAAATAAAGTATAAAAAATACTTAAAGTGAATTGTTTTATATATTTTCTAGCTTACATCAAATTTCCTTTCCTCATCTTTGTATTTCTTCACTTTCATCTAATATGCTTCGGGGATTACTATTTATCTCCAATCCTCTTCTGGTGTCCAGACTATATTCTACATTCCAACTTCTGAGTAAAATGTCGTGTCTGCAGAATCCACACTCTTTTAACAATCATCTTTGTTTACATGGATGTAAGCAGCACATACTTTCAATACCTCTGGTTCAAAGTCTTTCATCTCCATTCCTTTCAGTTCATTTGCTATTCCTACTACACTCCGAACTCCTGCAACAACCAACATTTATTCAAATATCCTTTGTCTTGTATTGAGGACATCTATCACACTTTACTTCTCCCTGACCTTAGTATCCTTGGTGAAATCAATGCACACAACTTTCTTGGCTCTCGCCCTCCTCATACACCGATACCGATAGGTCAATGGCCTAAATTGTTTGGAATTCTAAACTTTCAGCACCAGTTAGCATCTTCCCTTACCCATATCTCTGGCCGGATCCGCTATACGCATCTAACTCCATCTCTGTACCTATGTGGTTGACATTTAATTTTAACTTCTGCAGGATAAGCGTGGTTGGTGAGGAAATTCGAGGGTGTTGTAACTAGTTGCGATGAATGATTGGACGATATATTTAGTACGGGATATGAGTAGAGAAACAGTAAAGATAGAGACAGGAGAGAGAGGTGCATCAGGTGGGATTTGGGGTGGTAACATGCAGTTTCCTAGTTCAAGGAATCAGAAGTGGTGGTAATCGTAGTAGAAGAGGCAGCACACCTGCCAAATGGCCTTGTTTGGGGGTGTGATCAAAGATCTTTGCACTGATAACAGTCTAGTCATTAGGATACATCTTTGAGAATGTTATATATGTGACGTCACCGGCAGTGTTCATCACCCTGAGAGATTAATATCGAGACTTGGCATTTGTTTTGACTTGGAGGGTTTCATTTGTGTGTTGTTCATGTGTATGGAGGATGTAATCGAAGACTGTTTTCATGATATGCGTAGAGATTTTATCTTATTGCTGAAGAAGATTATGTTGTCACGTCCCTTTGGAGGTATGTTCTAGAGGGTTCTATTCATGGAAGCCCTGCATGTCTGGGGTAAAGGGTCTATGTTGTGTGTGAATGCTTGCTCTTTGTGGAATTATCAAAGAAGAATGAAGGGTGGTATCATCTGTATACGAGCATGTGTAGCTAGAAGAAACAACAAAGTTATTGATGTTCATAAGTATGTATGTGGGAGCCATAACAGAACCTTTATAGATACACCAGAGTTGGTGGAATGTAGATAAGGGAGAACCCTGTCAGCGTAGAATTCAATATAGGGCTAAGGTAGGAAACTTATGATCCAAGAAATGAGAGGTTTGTCACTTAGCTAAGAGATTTTCCTGTCAGAAACAGCCGATAGTTTTCCTGGTGTAAAAAATATTAACATTGCTTTCGCAAAACTTCTGAAAGAAAGAGAACTCTGGTGTGTGACGTAGGTCAGCAAGACTTTAGTAGGTTTGGATATACGTAAACCGTTCTGTTGTCACTGAGGGAAGAGAAATTCAATGTGCTGCAGAGTAAAAGAAGTGATTGTTTATCAGAGTTTACATCACTCTTGAGATATTTGACATATAGATGAGAGGACGGTAGTTACCTAGATTAGAAACGTGGCCCTTGAGATATTTGACATAAGGATGAAAGGATGGTAGTTAGCTAGATAAGAAAAGTGGCTCTTGGGTGGGGGGTACATATCGTTGTATAAATTGTGATATATACCTATATAGAGTTTGGTGGGGATAAAAACTAGATCTGGAATGCAGTTTAATGGAAGAAACAAGGTCGGGACCGGCCACTTTAGTTGAGAAGTGGTAGATTGGTGGGTTCTGAAAAGTTAGTCGTGGCCCACTTGCAAGAAACAAAAAGGATCTATAGCAGTTATGAACGTGAGATAGCTTGGAGTCTGTACAAAAGATCCCTTGCTTTCCTGACGGTCGCTTTCTAAGTGTGGTGGTTGTGAATAAATGCCTCGAAATCGGTAGTGGAGGGGGATTTTCTCCAGGTGTTGTAGGCAATACTCTTCACTTTTACTGCTGTAGTTGCAAGTGGATCACTTGTGGTTTTGGGATGAACGCGTTGCTGGTGTGAAGGGTGTGGACGAACACACCTAGAAGGATGGTATCGATCACTCACTTAGTTATCTCGAATGAGTCAGAGGTGCATGACATTTGTCACCAAGCATAGTCAACATAGAAGTGGTGAGCCGACCAGTTAGATGTCTTGGAATACCAGAATGTTAAGGGATAGGGATATATGAGGCAGTAGGACGGCGTAATTTTCTTGATTAGGGAGTAGTGAAACAATTTCTTGATTAAGAAATAGTGAAACAATTAAATGGGTACTGAAACAATGATAGCTGCGTTTGTAACTGCGAAATGTGGATAAAGTGTTTCGGGGTCGGAAGAAAAAGAAGAAATAGAACTTTGAAGAAAAAAAACCTGGTGTTATACAGAAATAAATATGAACCACTTTACCTTAAGAAGTTTCGTTTTGAATTTCATTTTCCCGTAACATTTACTGAGAAAAAAAGGGGGAACAGATTATAAGACGTAGAGAGGAGTGAAAAAGTGTTATAAACCAATTGTGCTGAAGACGTTTCCTTTTGTATTCAATATTACTTTAACTTATGTATATATTTCTGTTCTGAAAAAAATCTATTCCTATCAATACATCGAGAAAATATAAATGTCAACACAGAACTGTTATTTCTTTTGCACCTGTCATAATTTTCATCCTTCTTTTTTTAAATGAACAAATATGGTAACTATTGCTAGGAGTATGCTGAAGCAGGTACATCAGTTCATGAATGTCATTTACATATTGATGCTTTTAAATATTCTATTGTCTTCAAACCTAAACATTGGGCATATTAAATAATTTGACTTGGTTTTCGAGTTAATAGATTTCTTTAGTTTTAACTCCTAAAGTAAATATATATATATACATTAAAAGTGTAAAAAAATGGTAAAAGGAATATTCTTAGAACCAATGAAATAGCGATATTAGCTGTGTTTCAACCCACTGCTGCTTTCAGTTTCTTCTTCTTCTTCTTCTTCTTCTTCTTCTTCTTCTTCTTCTTCTTCTTCTTCTTTTCTTCTTCTTCTTCTTCTTCTTCTTCTTATGAGATTATGGCCTTATACCTATGCTATATTCTGAGTTCAAATCCCACCGAAGAACAACTTTGCCTGTCATCCTTCCGGGTTCAATAAAATAAAGTACCAGTCAAGTACTAGGGTCGATTTCATCGACTTACCCCTCCCTGCAAATTTCTAACCTTATGCCAATGTAATAAATCAATGGCAGTGGATTGGCAGAACCGTTGGGGCGTCGGAAAAATACGTTGTGACATTTTTCCGGCTCTTTAAGTTCTGAGTTCAAATACCACCGTGGTCAACTTTGGCTTTCATCCTTCATGGTGTCGATAAATAAAGTATCAGTCAAGCACTAGGGTCGATATAATCGACTTATCCTACCCGCCAAATGTCTGGCCTATTGTAGAAACAATTATTATGAAGGGCAGTGGATTGGTTGAATCGTTAGAGTGTCAGACAAAATGCATTGCGGCATATGTTCCGGCTCTTACATTAAGAGTTCAAATCCTGCAGAGATCAACTTTACCTTTCCTCCTTTCGGAGTCGATAAATAAAGTACCAGTCTAGTACTAGGGTTGATTTAATCAACATACCTATCCCCACAAATGTCTGGACCTGTACCTATGTTAGAAACAATTATTAATTTTACTATGAGGGAGGGTGTGGCTGAATCGTTAGCACGTCGGACAGAATGCCTTGCAGTATTCGTTCCGGTTCGCTACGCTCTGAGTTCAAACGCCGCCGAGGCCAACTTTGTCTTTCATCTATCTGGGGTCGATAAAACAAAGTACTAGTCAATTACTGGAGTCGATTAAATGGACTTACCCTTCCCCAAAAAATGTCTGGCCGTGTGCCAATATTAGAAAGAATTATATCATTATTATGAGGTTACGTGCCTTTATATTCTGAGTTCAAATCGCACCGATGGTCAACTTTGCCTTTCAACTATTTCCTAATAGATAAAATAAGTTGTAAACAAGTATTGGTTCGATTTAATCGACTGTGACCCTCCTCCAAATGTTTGGCCATGTCCCAATGATATAAATGATTATTATTAGTAGTAGTAAGTTTCCAGTAGTTTCATGCGAGTTTTTTTTTTTGCAGCACCACCACCATTTGCAATTCTGTGTTCCTGCGAGCGGAAGTTGTTTGTATTACATCTAATTTGATAATTTGTGAAGCTTATTTTATTTTGTTTTGTGTGTGTGGGTGGGTGGGTGTGTGTGGGTGTGTGTGTGTATGTATGTGTGTGTGCGCGTGTGTGTGTGTGCGCGTGTGTGTGTGTGTGTGAGTGTGTTGTATTGTTATTATTTCGGTGTTGCTCTGCTTCGTTGTGAAAGTCTTTATAGTATTACGAGATAATTGCATACAATATGTACAATCTCTTACATAGGATGCGTGATGAACATAGTAAGAAGTGTTTTCTGGATTGTTCTATAAAGCTGGAAGACTTGGCATGTTTTTTTTAATTTATATGTTGTGTTTACGTTTTATTTAAACATACCAAGTGCACCAATTATTATTGCTGATGTGTTTACTCTGTAAGAAATCATTATTAGCATTCGTTCTGGCTCACTGCACTCTGAGTTCAAATCCCGTCGAGGTCAACTTTGCCTTTCATCCTTCCGGGGTCGATAAACAAAGTACCAGTCAAGTACTGAGGTTGATTTAATCGACTTACCCCTTCCCTCAAAATGTTTGGCCTTGTGCCAATATTAGAAAGAATTATTATTATTATTAATGCATCGGACAGAATGCCTTGCAGTATTCGTGCTGGCTCACTGCACTCTGAGTTCAATTCCCGCCGAGATCAACTTTGCTTTTCATCCTTCCAGGGTCGATAAAATAAAGTACCAGTCAAGTACCAGCCTATGTTAGAAACAATTATTATTTGGCAGGTTGCTAGAATCGTTAGAGTGTCAGATAAAATGCCTTGTGGTATTTGTTCTGGTCCTTTACATTCTGAGTTCAAATCCCGCCAAGGTCAACTTTGTTTATCATCCGTCCAGGGTCGATAAAATACAGGAGTCGATGTAATCGACTGTCCCTTTAATCGACTGTCCCTTTGCCCCACATTTGAAGCCTTGTGCCTATGTAAGGAACAATTATATAACGGCAGTGGATTAGCAGAATCGTTTGAGCGTCGAACAAAATGCCTTGCGGTATTTCTTCCGGCTGTTTACGTTCTGAGTTCAATTCCCGCCGAGGTTAACTTTGCTTTTCATCCTTCCGGGGTCGATAAACAAAGTAGCAGTCAAGTACTGGTGTCGATTTAATCGAGTTACCCCTCCCCCCAAAATTCTGGCTTTGTGCTTGTATTAGAAAGAATTATTATTATTAGCGCGTTGGACAGAATGCCTCGCAGTATTAGTGCTGGCTCACTGCGCTCTGAGTTCAAATCCCGCCGAGGTAAACTTTGCTTTCCATCCTTCCGGGGTCGATAAGATAAAGTACCAGTCAAGTTGACCTTGTGCCAATATTAGAAAGAATTATTATTATTATTATTACTGATCAATCTAAATTTATAAGGGTAGTGGATTGGCAGAATCGTTAGAGCGTCGGACAAAATGCCTTGTCGTATTTAGTAACTGCTCATTACGTTTCTGAATTCAAATTCCACCAAGGTCAACTTCAGGAGTTGATAAAATAAAGAACCAATCAAGTACTGGGATCGATATAATCGACTATACCCATCTCCCGCAAAATTTCCAGCCTTGTGTCTATGTTATACACTATTCATGTTCGCTTCACCCATACTTCTGGCAAAACAACAACAACAACATTAATTTATCCCAGAGCCTTCTTTGATTGCAGCTGATACTCGTTACACTGTTTTTTTTTTCTGTCACATTATGAAGAACATTTAGTAAGTGAGAGGTGTCAACCGTCCCAACGAATCGTCTTGTATGTTTCTGCCTTGTAAGCAAGGGCGTCGATGCTTTAATAAAAGTAGGGGGGACAAAACATTTTTTGATGCTATGTACTCATTGCTGACATAGAAAATTATATTATTTTAATGTGTTATATAGTATATTTATGCAGTT